>JACEFZ010004698.1:0-291601 GCA_014155875.1 Cepaea nemoralis
TACTATTAAGTAATGAGAATTAATTACTGGTTAATAGAACTTACTTATCTTATACTATGAAGCCTTATACTATCACATGAGAGCTTACTTACACTGATGAGAATACCATGGATGAAGAGACAGAGCAATGAAGACAGCTTGGAAGTAACTCACAAAAAGAACTGGTTAGTCACATCAGAAGTAGACAGTCCCATTCTTTAGCATATTTATTAGAAGGGGAAAGCGGAATATGTCATTACAACGAGATAGTGTGTATATGTAGCGACTCTGGAGTTTGAAAATATTGGTGTTCCAGTTTTATATTTTACCTACTGTGGAGTTCATGCAACATAATAAGTAAATACAAAATTTGGAAAGGCATATTTCCAAAACTGCAGAGTCTTAAAAATACTATACTTGGAGGGAAGAGAAGCCGCAGGGAGACCAAAGAGAAAAGTCGGATATTTAACACCATGCATGGAAGAACATCAGTATCAGAAATTATTGGCAACACACATATTAGGTGGGGTGGGGATGGGGGAGGGGGCTTTGATAGATATGATCATCATGTCACACAGCACAGACATAAGAAGAAAACTTACTTTATACAATTGTTCCCATAGCCTAGCCAGCCAGTTGGACAAGTCAGCTGAACTGTGGACTGCTGTTACAGAAGCTGGGTGAGTAGCCACGCGTGTTGAACTCACAATGTATGGCATCACATTGCTGCAGGGATAGTTTACCCACACTGCTGTTGTGCCATCTTGTACCAGAGCCCCACCGGGTTGACTGTTCATTGCCTCCTGTTGGAAAATGATCAATCAATCATGAAATCGGTGAAACAATCACCTCGGGGACTCTCCAAAATGAAAATTGGTTGTAATGTGTCTACAACACTCTGTCTTCGTTTCGGTTGTGCATGCTGACAAGCCTACTGTTTGTCAATATCTCTTGATGTTTCACACTTGTATACTGTATACTACTGCTTGCATGTCTTAAATTTTCTCTCCACTATGTTTCCATAACAGTGACATAGTGGTTCACATGGTCTAAAATAGTTTTGTCAGCATTTCCATATAGCACCATCCTTGTTAATTTTCAGCTTCTCTGAGATGTCTATATCTGCTTTTTTGTTCCATGAATGACAATTCCTCTCTCTCTTCTCTAAACTCTCTCTCTCTCTCTCTCTCTCTCTCTCTCTCGTCTCTCTCTGCTGCGCGTTCGCCTCTCTCTCTTGCTGCATGCGCTCTGCTCTGTCGACGCTTGTGTGCGTGTTTTCTGCGCGTGTTTTGTTGTGTTGTTGTAAAATGTATTTTCTGAGCCTCTACAGACATTCTAATGTCTTGTCAATGTCTCACTACAAAGTATACAGTTTTATTTCCAGTTTTCTACCATCTTGACAACAAATATGGTATGCAGATAGGAATGAGTTTACAATCTTCTATTTTCCAGTTTTCTACCATCTTGAGTACAAATATGGTTGCAGATATGATGAGTTTACAATCTTCTATTTTCCATTTTTCTACCATCTTGACGACAAATATGGTGTGCAGATATGAATGAGTTTCCAATCTCTATTTTCCAGTTTTCTACCATCTTGACAACAAATAGGTATGCAGATACAATGAGTTTACAATCTTCTATTTCCAGTTTTCTACCATCTTGAGTACAAATATGTGGGCAGATATGAATAAGCTTATAATCTTCTATCTGGAATTAAAGTTACTAGGAGTTATTTCTTATGTACCAACAACAATGCACCAATCATAAGTAAATGATATAGGGCCCTTTCACACGACAAGAGCATATTGGATATATGATGTTAGCCCCATATTTTTATAGACCAAACAGCACTCAATGGATGATGTGGTCAATAGAATGCTTTACTTCCCAGAATATTTCCTCGTACCCAGCTCTGAGGCCAAGGGGTTACCGGCGCAGTTCGTTACCCTGCGCTCAAAACACAGCTGTCGGCATTTGGCAGATAGACCGCCTTGCATTGGTTTCATACACTAGTATTATACCAGTCGTTCAGAAAGCAATGGCAAACTACTGAATGTAACATGCCAAGAAAACATAACAACCAAATATGCTGGGGTTGACTGTGACATCCTGTAAAGCAGTGGTTCTCAACTTTTTTTGGCCATTGTCCTCCTTCACAATATTTTTCAGAACGTCATCTTTCATATTTCCACCCTAAAATCCCCCACCCTACACAGTATAGTATTAATGGAAGCTAAATTTAATAACACATACTAGAATAGTCTAGACGTCTACATAATTGATTTGCGGGTCTACTTACGTTATAAAATTAATTTCAGAAGGGTGAGACGTACAGAACCTTAACGCATGAAGGGAAAAACAATATCAAGTAATCGATTCTTGTATTAACGCGATCTTGAAATAATCTTAACCCCCCTCTGGAAACCCTAAGTTCCCCTGGGGGGAATTCCCCACTGTTGAGAAACACTGCTGTAAAGGATATGCACTAACCCATGCTGTAAAGGATTGCAACTACTTAACCCATGGTAGCTGGGTCAACATGAGAGCCTGGATCAGTTTTTAACAAAGTTCTGCCTCAAGAGGAATGCAACACATGACCCCTGGGTCAACAAGCAAGCTTGCTAGCCACTGCACTAACACAGCTCACCCTGTCTTAAATGCTTACTTAAATTTGATGTTTTAAAAATATTTATTATGGAGTTGTGAAAAACAGTTTTCCTTGGTCACGTTTCAAAAAGACTTAAAAAGGAAACATTTAAATACATGTTGAAAAATGATAACATTTCTGTATTTTCAAACAATCATTAATTCTGAAAACACAAAGTTATCGAAAGAGATTACAAAGCAGCATTTTAATGAGTTATGGTATTCTGCAACTTGAAGATATCATGATGATGGTAATTTTTTTTAATAATCATTTTATTCACTCATTTGAAAGGAAGCAATATACCATGGATTCACTGGTTACTTCACAGTCACGTACATTTTGTACCTCCTGTATCAGAGAGTCATTTTGCAGTAATGAATGTATGGACAAATAGGGACCTGTGACAGTTGTGATCTATCATAATTGGCTGAAATTCAATTCCAGAACTTAAATATGTAGATGTAAAGGTCCACCAGTGGAGCATAAGCCTGAACAAACTCACACCAACCTCTTGATAGATGTGTTCATGATTGGTGGATTTTTCAGCCAATGCTTTCTATAGAATCGGGAAGCCAACAGGTTCCTGATGCGGGACTGGTTTTTTATATACAAGTACTAAGTGTTGGAGATCAGCATGGGGGAATGGACAAGAGCGCTCGTTCTTAACTTCAGTGTGCTGGTGCTGAGGTATCTGAGTTCAAACCCTACACCGTCAGTTAGACTAAAATGTTGACTTCTGGTCTTTGACTTGGGGGCACAAATTATAAGTACCTCAGAAGTCAGAGTGGGATCTCCTGATGGTGAGGGACACTGGTAATAGGGAAGCTATCCACATGCTAAATTCAATCCATATAATTAGAGTTAGACCTGGATCCCCTGGTTGACCAAGCCTACAATGGGTACCAGACAGAGTTGGGAAATAAAGGCAGTCAGCATCATGCTGACCATATCACATGTGCCAACTGGTCAATACAAATATGGGTCTAGTTCAATGCTCCTTAAGAACACATAAAAGGGTCCTTTACTTGTTACTTATTTGTCATATGCTAGTGTGGGGTTGGTGTAATGCAGTGGCTATCATGCTCATCTTCCTGCCTGCTCAGTAGTTCTAGGTTCAAATCTCCATCGAGGCAGAGAAATGTTTATGGATCACAAAGCTGTGGGTCACTCAGCCTCATAAAAGGGTACCAAATAATGTTTTGTGACATTAATGGTGACAATGGAAAGACAGGTATGCTTCGGGTAGAGTGGCAGGCTCCATGTAACAATCACAATAAAGAGTATCTATTGAATGTTTTCCCCCAGAACATGCTGGTGTGGTGGGAAACGAGCAGCGACAGATTGGCTGGGACTGCACTACTTGGTGGGGTATTGGTGCATGTTGAGGCAGATATGGTAGGGGCCATTTGAAATCATGTGTATGGTGCAGCAGAACAGATCATCATGGCTTGGATGGGAATGCGTGCTGCAGGGAGTGACAGAAGATCTGGCCGACACTTAAAACTCTGAGGAAAGGCCAGACTGACACATCATCAGAGTGCTACGGTATATTAACTGGGACTCTTTGCGGGATGTTGCAATTGCGGATGGAGTACGTATGGAATGTCCCCGAGTGCTGTGGTTGTCGTTCTTGATCAGAAGCTCACTCAGCAGGTGACATGGAGAGACTAACATCAGCCATCAAGTGTGAATGGATCTACAGTACTGGCCAGAAATCATGTCCCAATAACCACATGCCATGCAACATGGTCTTTACTTTAAACTCTCTAGCTCTAAGAGTACAGATGGGTTTTTCTGAGTGAAATTCCTATGCTCTTCGAGGCGTTTCAACAGAATGGTAATACATATGAATTATCTTGTGGTATCCTACATGTGATACAGGGGTGTTTGTTTTTTCTTTGAGAACACTATACAATGACTGCCTGCAGAGGCTAATGAAACTAGATTATATACCACACTAAGTAAGAGACAATAGCTTTTTTGTACTGTGTGAGAAGAGAGACATATGGAGAGAATATCATGACAACTGAAAAGATCATAGGAAGAGGGGAGAGCAGACCAAGATAAATTCTGCTGAGGGACTGAGATGGTAGCCTAGAAGAATATACGTTCTGCAGAGTTGATCCAGACATTAAGGACTGTAAGATCTGTGGAGTGACATGACTGCCAATTCCAGCTGTCAGGCACTATGGTGATGAAGATCTTACCTGTACGATTCTTTCCCAGTAAGTCAGAGAGAGACTGGAAAGTGTGACTGCCAACTGTATGTGGACCTCATTTTGTTGTCCTAACCTATCCAGTATGCTTTAACTGGCAATGTGCTTCGAGCTGTGCAATCAGGACATCGGGACATGTCTGAAATTCAACGAGAGTTAATCCAGTGGGAGTTTTTCTATTTGATGGAGTTGTAGCATCGTGGTGTAAGACCACTGCCATACCGGTACAGTCATTGGTTCAAAGTTCATCATATAGCAGAATAAATTGGAGAACCGTGAGGTCACTAAGAAGCCGATACAGTAAATCGTACGCACATAGTAGTATTGGCGCTCACGAGAAGAAGAGAAGAGAAGAAGAGAGAAGAGAAGAGAAGAAGAAGAAGAAGAAGATAAGCCGATGAAGAAGCAGAGAGAAGAAGAAGAAGAAGAAGAAGAAGAAGAGGAAGAAGAAGAAGAAGAAGAAGAAGAAGAAGAAGAAGAAGAAGAAGAAGAAGAAGAAGAAGAAGAAGAAGAAGAAGAAGAAGGAAATAGAGATTAGAAGACGCACTAGACAACATAAAATTTGAAAGCTATAATAGTTACCGACCGGGATCGAACCTGTCGCCTCGAAATGATGACGGCGCCTCGCTGCAGGAACAAGTGTACTTCGACGCATGAGACACGGAGTGTCTAGTTGGTCGTGCATCGAAGTACACTTGTTCCTGCAGCAAGGCGCCGTCGTCATTTCAAGGCGACAGGTTCAATGCCGGTCGGTAACTATTATAGCTTTCAAATTTTATGTTGTCTAGTGTGTCCTCTAATCTCTATTTCCTTCTTCTTCTTCTGTGAGTGCCAAATAATACTATGTGTGTCTATTTATGTAATCATATAGCAAGGTACACTGCATTGTTTCATCAAGCAATTGGTAGGGTATATCTTATTTCAATAAACATTTCTTTCATGTTTGCCTTCTTTTATTGGAGTCCAGCCAGATCCATAAAAATAAGTACCATATAATTTTTGGGAGTTGTTTGGGCAGGGAAAGAGAACTGGCCACCCTACTTCATATGTCATGGCTCAGAATATCTAGACCCGACACTTTGCACTCCCAAAGGCAGTGTCTGCTTTGGGGCTATATTTACCTTTTTTAAGTTTTGTGTTGTATCTTGGCAGAACAGGCCCTAAGCCTTGGTTGGCAACTGGTCTAGGAGCGAAGCTCTGACACTCAGACAGTGCATTGCTTTGCTGATCTAGTAGCTTCTGCAGTTTGTTTTATCCCAGATGTATTGGTGTTACCTTTCCTCTGGAGTAAACCTAGGCAGGCAGAGAGAGGGATCATACTGCATGGGCAACAGTCTCTACAATTCAGACCAGGCTTTATGCTATGGAGAGGTATAACTCCATCCCTTGTCTTTACCGACATGGGTTGTAGATATTGTGCATATTTGGAAGCACAAAGTCATGACAATCATCTGTCAAGATGGCCAGGTGCCAGTCAGTGAGTGAGTGTGCCTTGCCTACTTGCAAGGCAGCAGATTTTTTTGTGTAATTTAATCTGACCCCTCCCTACTGACAGGAAGCTGTGGTAGCACGACGCTAGCATGCTGGCTGTCTGTAATCATGTGGTCTAATCACAATCAAGGCAGATTGCAGATTGCTTTTTTAATTTTAATTAAGTTTTTTAACTGATTCAGTGCCAAACAAAACAAAGGTTTTGACCAGACATGGTTGATAATCAAATGAACAAGTATTATGACAATGTCCATTCTCTGGGCATTGAAATTGCAGAAGATACACAAAACAAAGCAAATAACTTGATGACCCTAGTATGTTGATATATCATCCTTCTGTCCAAATGGGAAGTCACATGTGGTGATATATTATCCTTTGGCACTGCCATAGGATTAGCCTTACCTCCCAAAGAGAAAATCAACAAGTCAAGTGTCCCTTTATATACCACAATGGAAAGACTAGTCCCCTGTTCCTTCGTGCACTCACATTAACACTTCACACACCAACAGCAGGTTCCTGTTAAGGAAGTATTTTTTTTTAACATGGCATCAAGGGAAAGTTTTCCAAGACTGAATTGCACATGATGACATGGTCAGTTGTGCAGCCAACTGCATTTACATTCAGAGTTACATCCCCTGGAATATTTTTATGTGAGGCTGGGCCAATCCCAGGTCCATCATGGCTGACAAAAAAGATACCACCACTACCAGGGATTGAATCTTGAATCCTGTCTTCCCCTTGTTGTAGCAGAGACTTGTGCGACCCCAAAGAGTTTTGCCGAATGCAGCATAGCTACCAACTGGACTTCCTGAGCTGACAAGTCAATGGGTAGTATAAAAGTAAAGAATACTTGTACATGCCTTGAGGAGTACTTGGTATATGGTGCTGTCCCCATATTTGTACAGACCAACTGGTATTCAGTGGGTATTTGGTTGATTATCATGCTGGCTGACTTTACTTCCAGGTCAATTATACAAATCTACCTTGATTGGGGATTCAAACACATGACCACTGAGCTGGCAGGTAAGTATGATCATCACTGCACTACCACATTAGAAGAAATAACACTGTTATAGTAACCCCACTGAGCTGGCAGGTAAGTATGATTATCAACGCACTAGCACGGTGCCACATTAGAAGACATAGTTTGTAGCATTCCTTTACAGGATGTAGCAGTTAACTCACTGAATTTTTTGTCTTTTGTGATTCCTTGGCAAATTTATGTTCAGTAGTCTCCCTGGCGAAGGGGTTAGGACGTTGTTCATAATCCGTATACTGTTTGTACGATAACACAGCTGCGCGGATTCGCAGCGGATCATGCCGCGTTGGTTACTTTATGAAGGGTATGTGAGCCGGTCATTCAGAAGGCAATGGCAAACTACTGATGTAAAACTTCCAAGACATCACAGCAGCTGAAAAAGGCTGGTGTTGACTGCAATGTCTATGTAAAGGATTTGCGAAAAAGTTTTGCCATTTATTTCTGAATGACCGACACTCACCATTGTATAGAACCAATGCAATGCAGTCTGCTGTCAACCTCCTAGCAGCTGTGTTTGAACGAGTATGCAAGATTGTGAATTTTAACCCTTTCGCCACAAACCACCTGAGGAAAAGTTGAAGGCAGGTGAGCAAGAACGTAGTCGTGATTCAAGTTGGAAGATAACACAAATGGTATTTTTTTCAGTAGTGTATACCAGAGTAAGGACAGAGAGTGTTGCAGATCCATTTGTAACCAACCTTCATTGTGGAGCTGGCACTTGAATGATTGAATTCAGAGTTGAGGAGAGGTGGCTAACTGGCTCAGAATATCTGCCTTACAAGTCATGAGATGTGAGTCTGAAACTTGGTAATGCTCATAGTTTTTATCACAACTAAAATCTGGTCTGTATATTACATGACGACTGCTTCGGCAAGAGGCCTCAATTTCTCAGGAAGAAACTCTCCCGGAACACACCAGCAATAATACAGACACAGCACTGAAAACAACATAAACAAACAATTTAGAGTTGTCTTTGAATGTCTGATTTATATTTCACTCACTCCCTGTAAACTGTGACCAGGTTTCCATAATTTGTAGACCTTGCCTTGCAATCACTCTCAGCATCACTGAAGCTTTTACCCGTACTGATGAAGTTGTAACATTGTGTTCCATGGCCAAGGGTACCCTGAGAAAACAGTAACAGTAATTAACTCTATAATTGACAATGTTTTTACATTGTCATAGGTATCAGGTCTCAGTCAGATATGACTGCGCTACCGTATGTGACATAGTCAGCGAACCCCATTTTCTTTTGTTATCTAGGGATTGACCTGCCCTAAAACGCTATGTAACGTATTATGATTTTTTTAAAATATACATAACCATATATTATACATGATATTGGTTGTTTAGGGTATGTATGTATATGTATATATGTATGTGTAAACGCCAAGGAATCAAGTCAGGCTGAAAATTATATTCAGTTTGGCTTGAATTTAATTTTGCCACAGGAAGTCTTGAACGGAGCTCTCCTGCTCCCAAAGAGAACCCTTTAATTCGTCCATTTGATCATTTTACCCAACGGTGGAAGCACGTGGCATGTCAGCTGGCTAGAAGTACTTTGTATGTGTATTAGAAAACTTTAACCTGACTCTTTTTAAGCCGTACCAATTTCTAACCAAACATAGTAAAAGCCAGTGCCAGCCTTCTCACGCGATAGGCCCGATCAAACCACGTTGCAGAGTATGTTATGAATCATTTTGTTGTTAACATTTATCAATTTGTGTGTTGATTTGTCTGTGCGATCTAAAGGTCGTGAGGATCAAAAATAGATGTTACCATTAAAACTAGTAGTAGATAACTAATACTAGAATTAGTACAATGTTTGTGTCATGCTGCTTGCCAACAAGGGACAACGCAAAGCAAGCAGGGGCAACCGAAACGAGGCACTAAATATGGCTAAAGTACGGGACTTGATTATCAAAATTAAGGAGTGACAACATGTGGAAACAAAACCCGATTTACTCAGTAGATGATTAGAGTTAAGAGATACTACTTATGTGCTTAGCTTAGGATATAACATATTTCTTTAGATAATATAAATATTAGTCGAAGGTATTAGTTTGGAGATTAAATAAGTTACACTTAATTGGAAGATTACATAAGTTACACTTAATTGTTATTTATTAATCTTTATCTCACCCAGTCAGATTACTAACACGTTGTCCAATATCGCCACCTAACAAGATCTCTCCATTCTTCAATATCACTCTTGGTTATAGTGAAATCAATCTTAAGCCTAGCTAGGAAATCTTCTGGATAATTAATTATGTTTTAAGGAAGATGATTGCTAGAATTACAACTCATAACTATGGAAGATAACTTGTGGTTTTTCATAGATTTAATGGTTCAATCATGTACATCGTGACATCTATAGTTGGTATGTGATTTGATTTCATTCCATTTAATTCATCAAATAATATGTGATGTTAATTCATCGTATGAAGTGTGGTTAGTGTGTTTCCATACTTGGAAGATGACTGGTGGTGTTTCATAGATTTAATGGTTTGTTAATGTATATCGTGACGTCATAGTTGTGGCTATGAGTTTATTTCATTCCATTTAATTCATCCGATAATATGTGATGTTAATTCATTGTGTGAATTGTAGTTCAAGTGTTTCCATGATTAATCATTACTTAGAATACATATGTTATTATGACAGTAGTCTTGGACATAGAGCATCTGAGTGGTTATACATATTCGATCTAAATAATATAAGAAGAATTAGAATACTACTTGTGTGCTGTTTTCTATTAGATCAGTGTGTTGTTGTAGATCTCAGTATAGGGAATTACAATATGCAATGACAGATAGCCCATACGAGTTTAGATTTTCTGTATGAGACATGCGTAGGCCAATATAGGACATGGACAAGAGTTAGATTTATAACTTTGTCTTGAAGGATTACCCACCCTTCTCACTGTCATTTGCAGAGCCTACACCCTGATCAACAGTAGCCGTAGTCACAACCGGTGACTGAACTACGCGCCACTCACACTGATACAGCCGAGTGTGGTGTCCATACAACTAACCAGTCAACACCTTTCAGCTTACCATCCAGAAGGCCAAGGACCAACAGATAAGTGGCAGACAACCCATTTGCCACTTCACAGCAATCACGTAACATTTTGTCCAATACAGGCCAGCTCACACTATCTATGATTATGACATCCACTAGCTGATTGATGTACACTATTGTAGGAATTTAGAATAATCAGGGGTCTGCAAATCCCTTATGTGTCCGTGAGTTCCCCATGGGTCTCACAAAGCGTTCTTAGAAATAAACAGTGTCTGTTATATTTTTTTAACACAACAAACCCAACTTCGTCAGTATTAACTTAGCTCTAGTAGTATCATCAGACTGTGTGATGATTGAAAGGATTTGTCTATACCTAATTATGTAAATATCAATCTGTCTATCTCCTTGTCATGAGAATGATTTAGATTGGGGGTGGGGGTCATTATTCATCCAGGCACGATAGCAGGAATCCATTGGCATACTGTCTTTCTTTAAGTACGGTTGGTCGTCATAACTTTCTGCCTGGTACTGTTTAGAAGTAGTGATCCATTCTGGGACTTTGGAAATCATCTGTCTAGAATTGCGAGCCATTTGATCGCTTCTTCAGCAGTGGTTAGACTCTCTACTTGTAGGAGTCTATTTTGTATCTACTGTGGTCTATTTTCCATCTTAGTAGTATACGCTACGCTACACCGTATAACATTAGATGGTACTACCTGCTTTCTGTTAGTGCTGAATGTTTGGTGGCGCTCACCAAACCCAACACCCACATTGTGACATCGGTTTTGGGCAGAGGAGCACAATTGGGAGGGTACAAGTCTTATCCTGGTGCAAGGAAATGCAATGCAACTAAAAGATTAAAAAGCATGGTAGGGCAAGACAGGCCCTATGCCTTGGTCGACAAGTGATCTAGGATCGAAGCTCCAACAGGCGAACATTTAGAGTATTGCTTTGCTGATCCAGCAGCTTCTTCAGCTTGCCTTATTCCAGATGTATTGGTGTTACTTTCACTCTGTAATAAACTAGAAAGGCCGAGAAAGGCATCATGTGGCATGGTCAACACATGGTCTCTATTACTCAGCCCAGGCTTTGTGCTGTGGAGAGTATAACATGCACTACTACCATGGGTTGTAGTTGGTATGCCTTGATGGAAACACAGTGTAAAAAACTATTGTCTATCAAGAGGTTAAGGTGCCAGTTACATTACCATAAGGAATGCAAATAACCAATAACTATCAGGGTGTATACTGTTACAACAGAAATAACATCAACGAACATGAGGTAGCACCTGAGATAGTTTATCTTCTAGAGTGGTTGAATGTTGATTATCCCAACAGCATGCTGGTTGCATTGGAATATAATGTGTTCTCGTAGAGTTCTTAATGCTGCTTTCAAGTCTGATTACAGTTACAAACTCCAGCAGTCTGTATGTATTTGTTTCATCAATGGTTGTATTATCATACAGCAGGTAATAGCGCAATAATGAATTATAATCCATAAAGAAGAAGGAAGTACTACAATGTAATATACAAGTAAATGGGAATATTTTTAAACAAGTGAATCAGTACAATTATCGCAGAACAGTCATAACATCTGATGGGAGATGCCTTGAAGAGATTCAAACAAGAATCATTATGGTTAAGGTAGCTTTTTGCAAGATAGAAAACATACTGACGAATAAAAAGATGTAAATTGCAACAAGTTAAAAAAGAGTTGAGGTGCTACATAGAACCTGTACTTTTGTATGGATGTGAAGTGTGAACAATGAGCAAACAAGATGAAAAACATCTGCTGGCTGTGGAAATGTGGTTTCTGAGGAAAATGCAAAGAATACCATGGACAGACAGAAAAACCAATGAGCAAGTCCTTCAAGAAACAAATGAAAACAGTAAACTGATTAGAGAAATTAGATGTAGACAGTCAAAATTGTTTGACACGTTATGAGAAGAAATAAATTGGAGAACTTGGTGACAACTAGCAAGATCAAGGGGAAGACATCAAGTGAAAGTAGAGAAGTAAATACCTGGATGGCTTGGCCACGTTATATGGTTGAGACAAGAACATAGAGCTGATCCACGACTCTGGTGATCTAGTGAGATGGCGAAACATGAACGCCCTTGCTTATCTGCATGGCACATGATGAATGAAATGCATCCATAAAGAATATACCCACAGTGGATTCTTTGTGGGCTAAACAATCAGCTTTCTCACTGCTGGTGGTCCTTGCAAACAGATGACATGGATATCTTCAAGTGGACCATAAGTAATTATTACTGAATTTTTAAGAAGTTAGTTGTATGTTCTTTTCAAGATACTGCAATCAACCCAAGCATTTTTTTGGCTGTTTGGGATTTACTAGACAATTTTTATGTTCAATAGTTTGCTACTGCTTTCTGAATGACTGATGCCTGACACCATAAAAATCAACCCAACATGGTCTGCTTCGAAACTGCCCACAGCTGATTACGAACCCTCAACTCGGTATGACAGTAGATTGTAAAATGCATTCCCCGCACCTAGACAAGACTGCTGGCCATTACTGTAAAGAAAGAGAAAGCTAGATAAAGGCAGATAATCCACTGCAACAGAGACAACTATTTAAAAGTCAGTTGTCAACACTTACATTCGGGCATCCTGGATTTTGGTTGGAATCTGCATATTCCAGGATGTACATGTTTCTTTTACAGATATACATCTGCAACTTTCTGTCACAAGTGGTAACTGTCCATTTGCCATTCTGTAAAACAAAATTTTCGGTGTGAATGTTATGAGGAGACATAAACTTTAAAACTTAATGACAACTGGCAAGTTTGATGGAAAAAAGCAAACAGAAGACAAAGAAATAAATACCTGGATGGCTTAGCCACATGGCATAGTTGGAACAAGAACAGAGACCACGCATTTTGTGAGAATGAGGCCCAGTCAGCTAGTAATGTGTGCCTGCATTCAAAGACTCTCAAGTTATAATAGAAAATCATGAATGCAATCTTTTTCTTCTTCTGTATTCATTGGTTATTTTTTATGTTGGATATAAGACTGTTAATCATGTGACATATTAAACCATGACCACCCATGCATACCAGCGTGGCATATGATGATAAAAATAAAATGGTTAAAGATCACTCCTTGGGGCTTCACATATGCCTTCAAGCTCTGTTTCTAACAAAATTACCCGGCTAAACAAAACATTCTATCCACAGGCATGAACATACACTGTAATGCTATAGAGACGACATGATGCTGGTGCAAACCATAAAACACACTTTAATCATGAAATTGACAGCACTTTCCTGTGCTCAGCCACTGATTCAGGGCCCCCTCAGCCCCAGCCACTTCCAAACTTTGATTTCGCCAGCCACTTCCAAACTTTGATTTCGAGCTTATACCAAAGTGTTATTTTACCTACCAGTTTAGTTTAGTTTAGTCGACGAATCAACACCATGGCACATGGGTGTAACCCATAAGTGCTCCGTTGTACTCCTAACTCAAGCCTAAGTCCAGAGAATGTCAATTCAGTGCACGAACTCCATAGCACTGGCAAGGATCCTGAAATACTTTGGGTAGATTTTTAACTAAAAATTTTGCCTGGGCAGCGCCGTTAGGCTACTCTTTTTCGATTTCCAACTGCCAAGGGATTATTTTACAAGCGTCAGAATACACATGGGCATCCGATCTCACTACCCAGAGATCAGGGGACATTTTGTTACTAGAAGTCCACGTGAAAAAAATCCCGGCCCTCACCGGGGCTTGAACCTGGGACCTCCAGCAACCGAGGTGGACACCACACCTCAAGACCACTCATTCCCCAATATTTTTTACCTATCATCTCTCATCGACATGCCACAGTGTCCTCACACTGATAAGTACATATTTCACAGCAATCCTTCACACCCTGAACTTCACACATCGCTCTCACAAGCATTTAGTACATGAGCTGTATAAAAGTAATATTACAACTTACTTGACATTGTACCCGAAATCAACACAGACATTTTAAATACAAATTTCTGCACCTAAAAACATCCTATCCCTCTTTGACTAACTTGGTTAACTGAAGTCCACCAATGCTTACCTACACAAATCTTTATGCTTCTCCAACTACCGGTCAACTAAACACTGAATGTAAACACTATGCTCTTCATCTGATAACTGACAAAGAAAGTTAACTGTTAAACATAACTATGCTATCTCTAAATAATCCAGTGCGTTTCACTGACTAATCATTTAATTATCTAAACGATTTCTATAATTATAAACAAGGCTGCATGGAAACTGAGTCTCCTTCTTGACTCTGGTTCTCTGCTTTTGTTGAACCTAAGAATTCACCTACTCTTATAAAAGTTGTAATCTCCCGTGATTTGTGGGCTGACAGATGAATTATAGACTCGTACTTTGTGAATACCATAATACTATGAGTTCTTAGTTTTATAGCAATACCTATCCCGCTCTGTCTATTCTTTTGTCTGAGTTTACTTCTATACTATTATTCATATAACTATATTCTTTATGTTATCTTTTACGTAACAGTAATATCAGACGTATTGGTGTTACCTTTCCTCTGGAGTAAACTAGGCAGACCGAGAGAGGGATCATGCTGCATGGGCAACACATGGTCTCTAAACTCAGCCCAGACTTTGTGCTATGGAGAGGTCTGTCAAGATGGCAGGTGCCAGTTAGTCGGTCAATATCAGACTTTGTGTTATGGAGAGGTCTCTCAAGATGGCAGGTGCCAGTTAGTCAGTCAATATCAGACTGCACCAACACATACACATCACAGCTGCTTATAACCCAAGAGGACATGCACCACAAAATGCCATCTTTGTTGCATTTTGTTGCTTCAACTCAGATTACTCAGGTCACACACAAGCAGTGAAAGGCTAGACATAAAGCCAAAGAAGACACACAAAAACCTGCTATCTATCAAGAAAGCTCGGTACAGTCAATGGCTAAGGAAGGTAGATTCAATAAAACTCCCTGCCTCAGCTGGATAAAACAATGCAAATAACTAATAATTTTTGTAATGATATTGAAGTATCTCCAACCATTGAAGACAGACTACAAATTTGCAGAGCACGTGCCTACCTCAGAATTAATGCAAACACACAACATCCTCTGCATAGTGAAATTAGGAAGGTGAAGGGTAGCAGGTTAAAAAGAGGAAGGTTGTGGATGGGTCAAACCGAAGACATTCTTCAACAGGTCTGTTCACTTGAGGACTTAGAACCTGGGGAGCAAGTGCCAACAGATTTCTGTATGTCCTTTTCAGTTTGCATCCAACTAGACAGAAAATGCAGACAAGAAAATCCGGCTGCTGTGGAGGCGGAAGTACAAGCGTTGATTTTTGAGAATTCGTTAGATCATGATGCTGTCATCTACATAGATGGGTCGGTCGTCCGACATGTGAGAAGCTCATGGGCCAACATGGCGCGAGCCAGAGGGAAAATTGTGAAGGAGGTCTCTGGTGCTTTTGTTAAGACCACAAGTAGCCTGACTATGGAAATCATGGCAGTAAGCAAAGCAATAACATGGCTCGAGACACAGACATTCAATAGGGCATGTTTTCTTAGCGACTCAATGAGCATGCTCAAGAGAATAGAGATGGGGTGGATCCGAAGAGAGTGGTTGCTGTCTCTGGAGTGGTCTCGGCTGACAAAGATTAGTTTCATCTTCGTGCCAGGGCATGCGGGAGTACAAGGGAATGAGTGGGCTGACAAGCTCACCGGTAAGGCTAAGGTGGAGGGCGGACGCGCCATGGACCAGGCTGACATTCTGAATGCTCTATGAGAAGTAAGACTTGTGTGAGAAGCAAGTGACGACTGTGAATCTGCAACCTTGGTCAGACTGCGAGAGCAGCAAATCAAAAGAGGGGTGGCCAAACAAGAACACTACGCAGGAAGCCAAAGAAGATTGATAAACCAACACAGAACTGGTGTTGTTAGCCGCTATACGCTGCAGGATTTGCTGAAGAGGGGATCCGAGCACTTATGGACTGAATGGTTCGATGTGCAATGAAGATGATCTGTCGACTAACTAACTAACGAAGTATCTCATAAAAGATTAAAGTCTGACGTGGGCAGCTGTACTACTATACTTCCATGGGAATTCTCTAATACAATAATTATGTTTCAATTAGTGATTATTAGTATGATGGTGGGGAATGCCTATATTCTGCCCTGCCTTTCCATGCTGAATGGCATGTAAATGGCTGTTATGTATATGTATATGTATGGAACTCTCTAATACAATAATTATATGTTTCAACATGTGATTATTAGGATGGTGGGGAATGCCTATATTCTGCCCCTGCCTTTCCATGCTGAACGGCATGTAAATGGCTTTTATGTATATGTATGGAACTCTCTAATACAATAATTATATGTTTCAACATGTGATTACTAGGATGATGGGGAATGCCTATATTCTTCCCCCGCCTTTCCATGCCGAATAGCATGTAAATGGCTGTTATGGATAGGACTGCTGGGATACATCCGTTGTAAATAGAATTACAAAGATGACATAATTATTCTGGGGCAGTGGAATGTACTACACAACTATTTGTGGAGGCTAACCTTGTTAAAATTGTTAGGAAGAAATTGGGTGTGTCAGCCAAAAGGTGCAAATATCACAGATCTGCTGTAAACTGGCATGACAATAATTATTTTCAACACACACAAATAACGGGTGAACAGAAAGAAGAAGAAAGAAGAAATAGATTGTATCCTTGGTTTTCTTCTAGCTCTATAACTTGAACTTCTTTGATTGCTGGCACACAATGCTAGCTGACCGGGCCTCAATCTCACAAAATGCCAGAATCACTTCATCAGTTGTCTATAAATCCAATGCAAGAAGTGGTAAAGCAGTGTTTCCCAACCTTTTTTGTGCCATGCCCCACTTAAGCCTTTCTAAAATTCATATTGCCCCCCCCCTCCCCCCCCCCCCCCTCAACATATACATTATTTTTAATATTCAAAAATTGAAATGTTCACTAAAGAAACTTGAATGATAGGTTTTAGGAAGAAATCACTAGGTAATTATTGAGCAAACACAGTAAGTAAATTTTCAAAACATATAATGGAGAACTGAAATTCAAGTACAAAATAATTTTAATGAAAGATTTTTCTATATTATTTTAATTATTAGTAATTATTTATTATTTAAATTTAGTGAGATCTTTGCGCTTGATGCTTGCTGCAAAGAGATCTTATGTCAGGTTCCAATTTAGTTAACTTCAGTCTCAAGTCTCCCCGTTTTATTATATTCAGCCGATTTCTTCCATTTTCGAATTGCCCCCCTTAACAATCGAATTGCCCCCCTGTGGGGCGTGGGCCCCACGTTGGGAAACACTGTGGTAGAGACAGTCCCACCACACATACTACCATAGGTGTATGAAGTGTGAGGCCTTCACATATTCTAGGCTGTGACATATGATGTGGGATGGCTAGTTCCTTTCCTCATCGCCTTTCTTCCAGACAATTCCCAGAATATTCTGTGGTAATATGTGATGCTGCTGGTGAAACATCTGCTTTCCTTTAGCCCATTCCTGTTAAATTAACTGCTGGCATATCATAGCAGTAAGCAACCAGTTTATATTCTCAAGCTCAACATAGACTCACACTTGCTGACATCATGACACAGTCTGCATTGTCCAGGTTATTGGGCTCGCCTTGTTTCCAGTTAGTGTACTGTACGGGTGTTCCATCAACCCAAGTGAACGTGTTCTCCAATGGATCTTGAAGGCCAATCCAGACAGAACCTGTATAGTCTGAGAACAATGGTATGGGTTACAAAGTCTGTATAGCATGAGAACAATGGCATAAGCAATAAAGTCTGTGTAGTCTGAAAGAAATAATTGCACAAGTTACATAGCCAACCTCTAAGAAATAGTGTTCAAAACAAATAATAGTGGTTTATAGAGCAACAATTATAAGTAAAGTTTCGCACAGTAACAATGTAGACTTAAGAGAATTCCCGACTTGTCTATTTGTAAGTAAAAATACACGATATAATATCAAAAAATGTCACTTGCAAAGCCACTGTTTCACATTTAATAAATAAATGTTAACCTACTGTAAACATCCAAAACTACAGGGAAAAATGATATTTATAATGGTCTCTCATTATAAGTATAGAACAGTAAGTTCCTACAGCAAAATGATAGTAATGAAAATTGTGTTTTAATTTTTGTTTCAAATATTAAAGAAAGATGTATGTTTGTGTTAGAAGACGCTCACTGTCAAGTTATATGTTTTTAACGAGTAAATATTTTTAACATTGGGGACAAAAAAACGGGTCTAAAATATCTGAACTAAAGTCATAAGGTAACAGAATGGTAGGAGAATAAGGGACTTGAAGAAGTAAAGAGCAGAGATATGAAAGAGAATTTGAAGAAGCAATGAGCAGAGATATGAAAGAGAACAACTGAGTGGGGAGCAAGAAAGAACCGAGAGTCACTGTGTAGGCAGACAGAATAAATCTTGGAACAGAGACTGAAGACACTGACAAACAATTCATTGGACAAACTAAAGAGAACTTCAATAATTACTGAGCAGGGAGACAGTCCAGCACTTGAAGAAATATCAATGTTTAAGTTTTCATGTGAAATATTAGGACACTTCTTCAAATCATTCCAAAAATCAATTTTCTATGCCTCCGTTGATTTTTTTTTTAATGTACTAACTTCAAAGCGACACCAGAAAAAGGCAGTCATCATTTTTTTACCACATTATGGGCAGATAAAAACTACAGACTATTATTGTCACAAATGGAAAGATTTGTAGAAAGAGAGACAGAGGAAGACAGCCAGAGAAAATTCTTGACAGTCTGTGTTACAGTAAGGAATGGTGTCAGTACCTGAAGTGATACATGCCGTTGGAAATCACAAGGTGTGGAGAATCATGATCACCCACGCCAGCTGGCAAGGTACTTGATGATGATTACTAACTTTTTTTACAATATGGCATTTTTTTACCAACAGAACTATTTTTTTAGCTACTGCTAGTAGTCTGCTGGAATTGAGAAAAAAGGCTATTTGTTGTGAAGATGTTGCTAGTATTTTAAATTTTAAATCCCCAAGACAAAAAATGTTTGCCAGAGCAGAATTACAACTCTATCAAAATGTGCATGATATTTACAGTAGTGGATATTTACCCATGTGCTATGCTGAAATCTGTATTTATAGTACTATACCAAAAGCACAGAGCAAGCTATGATTGTGTAGATTCTCGTACAATTAACTTATAAACCATTATCACTACGCTTCTACTCAGCATCATAATGAGAGAGAACCAGAAACATAAGAATGAAATTAGTGAGAACCGTATGCGATTGTGGACAGAAAGGCAGCAAACACTGAAATTCTATACACTACGGACACTGAAATAGAAAGGATCAATAGAGAACAGACGAAGACATATTATTTGTCGCTTCATTCATAGATTATACTAGGCATTGATAAAGTAAAACTGGTGAACTGATTAAAATGTTGGAGATATCAACATTGATGGACAAGATTTAAGATAAAGATGTGATACTGGAACCAAGTAGCCAGCTATGAAAATGGGAATAATAGATGGTAGTTACGAACATGATAAAGCTAGGAGTACGACAGGGGTGTCTTGTTCACCAGATCTTCTCTCCCTGCTATAGCGAAGTATTAATGAGAGAGATCAAAGAGATGACCGGAATGACTAGTTGGAGGTCATAATATAACATATTATAGACGCTATGCAGATGACACAGTATGGTGCGAGATAATCAGACTGAGCCTACACGCATTTAGTAGATGTTGAAGTAACAGACGAGTCCAATGAAAGGACTCTACACACATTGAATATCAGAAAACAGTACACATGTATAGTATCAAAGAAAATGGTGACACCAAATGTGCATATATGAAATAGATAGGATAAAATATCCCTAACCATGTGGATATTTAGATACCGTAGGGGCATTATATAACATCAGATGGAGAGATAGTACAACAGAGATTAGGAGCAGAATATAGGCGGGCACAGCGCATTTCAGAAAATGAGTAGTATACTTATGCATAAGTCACTATCACTGAATGCGATAAGATTCGAGTGCTAAAATGCTCTGATAGACCAGTATTATACCCCTAAACATAAAACTCTGATAAACTCACCACATGGTAACCACTATTCTTGCTTACTATAGTGCTGCTAAACAAAAAGCTTTCATTTGTGTACAACCCATAATTTTATTTGTTATGCTAAAAACTTGAGACACTTCAGCAAACATTCAAGGAAAGCCAACTTCTCAATTACATTATTATGCTTTTCCCAAATAAACTTTATGAAACTGTATGGCCAGTTTATGTTCAAGTCTCCAGACACATATCAGTACTTCAAGTTGTCTTCGGTCGTTCATCTCTACAAACAAAAGATGGGAATTTGACTCCACTGCACAAAAACTTCAGTAAAACCAGATGTACCATATCTAACCATCTCCTTTTCTCTACATCTTTTTTCCCTTGAAAAATCTCCGATATCCATTTTGTGAGACTGTTGACTCCAGAGCTGAACTTGTCAAAACAGCCTTGCCATCACCCCTTCTTCTTCTCCCTTTCTTCTTCCTCCATCTCCTTTCTTCCTTCTCCATTATTCCTCCACCTTCCTTCTTCATCGTCCTTCTCTTGACTTCTTCTTCCACTAACATTTAGTTAGTTGCATATCCTTTACATAACGTTGCAGTCAACACCAGCATTTTTGCTATTGATGTTCTCTTGGCAAGTTTACATTCAGAAGTTTGCTAGTGCTTTCTGAATATCTGGCACCCATACCATTTCGTTAAAAAAAACCAAAGCAGGGTGGTCTGCTACCAAATCGCCCGCAGCTGTGTTTCGAACGTGAGAATGTGCGATTACAAACTGTGTCTGTAACTCCTTCGCCAAGGAACCGGCCCACTAACATTAGAGTTAAATATTCAAAGCTCTGTGCTAGTTTTTGTTTCTTTTGACTTCCACAAGTTTCCAAGTGCTGTGAAAGCTCCTCCTGCTTTTGTATTCCACAAGGCATATTTCGTCAAATATTATGACTGTTCCAAAATAGTTGTAGCAATTCACCTGTGTAAAATTGTTCCCATTTACTTGGCTGTTACATTGTGGTATTACTTGGCTGTTACATTGTGGTATTACTTGGAGATTACCATATTGAATGTCATGCACTCATAGCAGTTATATCCCCCTTTGAGCATCAGCTGCAAAGCCTTCTGGACCTGAAACAGTGAAGAGTTAATGGTCATCACCATCATCATCATAATGTGCCCAGCCATCTGACATTGGAATGTCTCTCAATGGATCTCCTTCCTGGTGTTCTGAATCACCTCTGTTGATGATATTCCTCCATGCTACCATCTCAGTTCCTTCAGCATTAATTCTTTTGGTCTGCCTCTTGCCTCTTCTCCCACTGATCTTTCCAGTCGTCACGATGTTTTCCAACGCCTCTCTTCTCCATTATATGACCAAAGAAGACTATTTGCCTCTTTCTGACAATCAAATATAATGTTCTACTTTCACTAGCCCCTTCCAGGCAGTCGTTGTTAGTTACACTGGCAGTCCAAAGTATTCATAGCATTCATCTCAGAACCCCATCTTTGTTCCTTTCAAGCTCTTCCTAATTTATTCATCCATGATTCACAGCCATACACAGGTTTTATATAACAAGTCAGTACTCTCTTTTTGACATATAGTGATAATGACTCATTGCATAGGATACTTTTAATTGTCTTTAATGCAGCTTTTGTTTCACCTAATCTGCTCTTAATCTCTCTCACACATCTCCCATCTAATGTCATGATTATGGTTAATGGTAGTTACATGAAATTACTTACTGCTAGGTAGCATGGATGTGATGAAATCATTCTCATCATTATCTACAATAGCTGCAAGTGCACCCTGCAACAAAGAACTACCGCAAGAAGAATTTGCTGTTGCCCAGTCCACCCCAGTTGAAGATGAAGCAGCTAGGTAGCAGGAACCACGAAAAGAGTTTGATCCAGTGGGACAACCAAATATCACATCACCTTGGTTGATTATATATACAAAACACATACATTAATATACTAATATGTAGAGTAACGTTACGTAGAAGTGTATGTTTATACAGAATAACATGTCACTGTACTCAAAGCTACTTCCATATGTGCTCCAGTCACAGATCACGCAGTCACAATATGTGAATATTTCAAGCAGACTTGTATGTTTATAAAGATACCCCTTCATGCATGCACACATGGCTACTTCCATACAAGTTTCAGTCTCCTCTCACAGACCACGCAGTCACAATATGTGAATGTGTAATGTCAAGCAGACTTCGTAAAAAACACATCTTAATTGCATACACAGATGGCCAATTCTATATGTGCTCCAGTCTCCTCTCATAGATCACACAATCACAATATGTGAATATGTCAAACAGACTTGTATGTTTATAACGGTACAACTTCATTGCATGCACACATGGCTACTTCCATACATGCTCCAGTCTCCTCCCACAGATCATACAACATATATCAACACAGTGCAAGAACTCAACAGCACCAACAAGGATTCAAAAATGTGTTTTGTGGGTAGGTTTTTCTAATTGACATTGAACCCCAACAGCAGCATATTCAACCTACTCGTTTTGATTTCCAACTGTTGAGAGATTTATAATATGTACAACATGCATACGGGTCCTCGTGTTCTTTCGCCCTTATCAGAGAAGGATAGGCTTCTGATCCACTACACAGGAATCTGGTTAGCAGCACTCTTTTTTTTAAAATTATTTTTTCACATTTTTTAAATGTTTACTTGCTTTGAAGTCAAGTGTAGCCAACATACATGCTACTACTTTTAGTGCGCTGGATTGATTTTTGTGTGTGGATTAGCTTTCTCTATTACCAGTGTCCCTCGCCATGAGGCGAATCCACTCCGACTTCAGAGGTACCTGTAATTTACATCTCCAGGTCAAGGATGAGAAGTCAACATTTTAGTCTAACTGATTGTTGTAGTTGGTGAACCCGCTTCCTTGGTATCAGCACACCAGATATTTAAGAGCAAGCACTCTTATTCATTCGGCCTGATCTCCATTTGGGAGATGAAATGCAGATGAAAAAGAAGAGGGTAATTAATACCTTCAAATACAAACAAACAGAAAACAACTATTTTCATCACACATTCTGAAAACACAAAACAACTATATTAAATTGATTATGTGGTTGTTTCGGGATTTTAAATTTAAATTTAAATATTGAGCACAACCCACTGCGATCGGCGTTGCCAGTAGTGGGTTGTGCTCAATATTTAAACTATATTAAATGTCATTCATTCAAATAGTTTCATAAGGTCATTATATCACTGATTGAATTTGATTCACTTGGCAATTTCTCATGCCAAATCAGTGTTATACTTCTCCAGTTCGGGAACCTTATTTAGGACAAAGGATAAACCTGTGGGTGGTAATCACAGGTGTGGACATAATATTCTTTATAATAATGTTGGCTTTTTTATATCATTGAATGACATATTTCATTTCCCATAAATTGGCAACAAGTTGTAAGAAAGACCAACAAAATCTAATAAACACTTACCTGGCAATTTTGTTGGAGTTGTAGATGTTGTGACTAAAGATGGTAAGGTGACTTTTCCTAGAGAAACCAAAGCAATTCTCTTCAATAACTGTTAAAGTTTTGTTATCTGAATTTAAGCTGTTTAATAATTGCAATTTTAATCATTGTAAGTTTGCCTTGAAACATCTCTGCTAACCAACAATGCAGATATTTGCCAGTACAGACATATGCAACATACGCTCTACTAATGAAGAATCAAATTAACTGGGCTGGTCACTTAACTCGTAGGCCAGATCACAGGCTCCCTAAACAAATTTTTTAAGGTGAGCTGCGTTGTGGTAAATGCTCTCAAGGCGGCCAGAGGAAACGCTTTAAAGACACTCTGAAAATCTCACTGAAAGCTTTTGGAATTCATCTTGACACCTAGGAGACTGCTGCTAAAGACCGTAATTCATGGCGTGCATCATTACATAAGGGTGCAGTCACTTGTGAAGCAACCAGGACTGCAAGAGCTGTGAAGAAAAGGCTGGACAGAAAAACCACTGCAGGAGATCCTCCTCCTGGCATGTCAAGCATTCTTTGCCCACATTGTCAAAGAACATTTCGAACCAAAATAGGCCTTATCAGCCATCTTAGAACTCACAGCTTCGTACTTTCAACCCCACTGGATGAAATGAATGGTCATCATTATTCCTGATGGACAAACAACATATGCAACATGTAGGGGGAGCAGGGAGAACAGCTGAAGTCAGAAGCTATTAACAAGGCATGATTAGGGTACTTCAAAACTAGATGAAGCGCTGATTAACTTAAAGGCTACATGAGGTTGTTCATTCTGAAGACAGACATGAAGTTATACTAAAATGTCACTCCACCATACATCTAGCTTTGTAACTGCCCAATCAGTGTGATAGTGTGATTAAAATCTAATTTTCACATTTATCTAAGATATTTTTAAGCTTTAAATATTCCGTTGCTGAGTAGCTTTTATAATTTTGGGATTGTACAAGGGTCTGCTCTTTACATTTTCAACTACAAAGGAATCTTTAACTTTCACTGCAAGCTTATGAGACATCCTGTTTTTTTCCCCACTTTATCTAAGAAGGCTAGGTACTGAATTCACTACTCTAGAATGGGGTAATTAGGGGAGGTGGGGAGGAGTTAATTGTTTCTTCAAGTCCCTTATTTTGTAAAATCATCCACAGCTGAATTTTTAAGTAGCATTTCTCCAGTTTGAATAATTGCATTGAATGTTCTTATTTGCTGCAGTTGACCTAATGTTTATCAATTTTCTGTCCATGTGTTTAATACCTATTTCATCTTTCCATACTATGAATCAGTAAAATATATGACAAACCACAAATTAAAGGTTCTGAAAACACTCCCTGGAAGCTTCACATTGTGTACAGCTGAGAACTAACATCAGTGCACACTGTGCAAACTCACCAATGTTCTAGATCCTTCAGGAGACATCAAACTGTCAATACAAAAGGCACATCCATCGTGCTTTTAAAGGACTTGGAAAGGATGATGAGAAAGGTGAAGTCAGACATGCTTCAGGCAGAGTGGCAGGCTTCCATTCAACGATCAACAGTAGAGAGCATCTATTGGATTTTCCCTCCAGGACATACTGGTGTGTGTGTGTGTGTGTGTGTGTGTGGGGGGGGGGGGGGGGGGGGGGGGGGGGGGGGGGGGGGAACAAGCAGGTGGACAGATAGGCTGTGTCTGCACTGCAGGGTGGGGTATTGGTGCAAGATAAGGCAGATGTGGTTGGAGCACTTTGGAATCGTGTGTATAGTGCAGAAGAATGGGTAGATCATCTCGCCTTAAAAAGAATGGTACTGCAGGGAGTGACCAGAGGATCTGGCCGACACTCAAAACTCCAAGGAAAGACCAGGCGGTCATATAATCAGACTGCTACTGGTACCATTATTGGGACTCTTTGCTGGCTGTTGCAGATGAGGATGGAGCACTATGGGAATGTCCCGAGTGCTGTGATTTGGTTCTTGACTCAACTCAATATCAATCAAACTGTATGTATGCTCTTAACCCTACAGTGTTACAGACATGTACTCTCCATACCCATCTACTCATGGGCCCTTATGCAGCATCACCCTCAACCACAAATTCCAGCAGTCTTATACATCATTAGGAGTTGTTGTCATTTGTGAACTCACCTCTCAAAACAGTGATTTTTTTTATTCCATCCCCTACAATAGCTGAGTTTATTTTTATTCCAGTCAATCAACTCCAGATTTCTGGGAAAGCAAAGAAAACCTATCCATATTATCACTCATATGTTGTTTTAGTTGTTTTAAATATGAGTTTGCCACAATATCCCCAACATGCCTTGCACATTTAGCTTTTAATTACATTGTGGCCAGACTTTCCAAAACAATACGACTCATACCTTTCTTCTTACATATGTACCCATGTCTGTTCTGGCAAGGTAAAGCATCCCATCGTCCACTTTGTCTAACAAATGCCACACAAGAGGCACCCCCACTGTCATCAGGTTGCTCTGAAAATAAACACGAGCGTACTGTCTATGATGAAACTTCAGAAGGAAAGACAGTGAGGAGGGAGGTGAGAGACTGAATGGCATGGCGTAGATATGCTGTCACTTTGATAAGACTGCGTTGTAATCCAGCTGTGGTATCCACAACATTCAGAGCCCATGTTGTGAGAGATTTCAAGTGAGACGACTGATTTCACTGCACTGGGTTTTTCCTTATCTGTCTCATTCTCTCTGTCTGTCTCTCTCTTTCTCTCTGTGTCTCTATCTCTCTTTCTGTCTATCTCTCTCTCTCTGGCTCTCTTTCTGTCTTTCTTTCTCTTTTTGACTGTGTCTCTGTCTCTCTCTTTCTGACTCTCTCTGTCTCTCTCTCTGTCTCTCTCCATGTCTCTGTCTCTCTTGGTCTGTCTCTCTCTCTTTGTCTGTGTCTCTCTCTCTTTTTATCTCTGTTTGTCTCTCTGTCTATGTCACCCTCTGTTTCTCTGCCTCTCTGTATGTCTTTCTCGAATTCTCCCTCTGTCTCTCTCTCTGTCTGTCTCTCTCTGTCTGTCCCTCTGTCTCTGTCGGTCTCTCTCTCTGTCTCGAGCATCACACAAAGCACAAGCTGCACTGCTTAGTAATGACCCCCCAGAGGTCTCTGGAAAAATTGCACACAAATTCTTAACGATGCAGTCTGACTTTCAGAGTATAAGGCAGAAGGCTTGAAATATAATGTTATCATCTCCCATGATCATAGAGTGGTGAATCAGATGCCTAGTCTTTTCAGATATGGGTATAAAACTGGGAGGATCCATGTGCATACTGTGCACATAAAAAATCCCTTTGCAGGTAGAAAGTCCAAAATATGGCCAAAATAACCACTGCCCTCTCCAACCTGCCCAATTTCTAATCAATCTACTACCATAAACAAACTCTCAAACTTACGCTCGTCCCAGTTAAGGAATGCAAAAGGTGATCGATCCACCCAACGCCAGCCATTTCTTGTACTCCTATCATTTGCTCCAATCCAAAAGAAGTCAGATGTTAATAGATGTGAAATTGCTGGAAGAAAAATATATTTTTACTATAAGCCATGTTACTATTACACAACAAATTTACAAAAATGAACAACAACAACCAGCAACAACGTCCAAGCAGAGAACAGGGAGGAGTCAGGTAATACTCTCTAGTCATTGTCATACTGGAATCCTGATGAACACAAGATATAACTAGGAAGCTCAGTGAAAGGAAAACACATGCAGATACAAGCAAATGTTTTGACCAAAATCTTTATCAATGAACAAAACCAAAACAATATTTAATTGATATATAATTAAAATATAAATATTTATATTTAATATTTAGCTGGAACACAGAAATATCACATTCCTAGACAAGTTTGAGACTGTGATAGTACTTCAGTTGTCCAGCTAAGTATTCTTATATTTGTTTCCCCTACCCTGAAACAGTTGTAGCAAAGGGGTTACAAATGCAATTTGTAATCCTGCATACCACGTTCGAAATATAGCTGCGGGTGATTTGGAAGACTGACTTATGTTGGTTTCGATATAATGGTATGAGTACTGGTCATTCAGAAAGCAATGGCAAACTACTGAACAAAATGTGCCCTGGAATCACAAACAGCCAAATAATGCAGGAGTTTACTGCTAAATCCTGTAAAGGATATGCCTGTAAAGAATATACAACTAGCTGTTAACTATGAAACAGCATGCCACAAACAGAAATGATTAAATCAACTAACTTTTAAACTCTGAAACAGCCTGACACAAACAACATTGAGTGAATCAACTATTTTTTAAACTCTGAAACAGCATGCCACAAACAGCAATGAGTGAATCAACTAACTTTTAACCCTGAAACAGCCTGCCACAAGCAGTAATGAGTGAATCAACTAACCTTTAACCCTGAAACAGCTTGCCACGATCAGCAATGAGTGAATCAACTAACTTTTTAACCCTGTAACACATACCACAAACAGCACTGAGTGAATCAACTAGCTTTTAACCCTGAAACAGCCTGCCACAAACAGCACTGAGTGAATCAACAAAAATGAGAAGTAGAATTGATAAGCTTTACTAGAACACAATCAAAAGTGACACAATAGACGCTGCAGTTAAAACCCTCATCATCACACAAACAACTGATAAAACTACGTGAAATATTTTACATGAAAATATATATAAAGCTGTTTCCTTGTTATTGACTTGACACATGTGTAGCTTAAAGACCTGTGTATAGATGGAAAATGAATAACAGCATTGACATGTAGAGGCAGTAGAATCAATAGAAGAGGTATATACCACAAGCACTGTAGTACGGAATGGTAGCCACAATAAACATTACCTTATATACTACAACCATACATTCAAAGACTGTCCATAAAGTTTTTCCTAACCTGATGCAAAGGCATAACATAGAAAGTAAAAAGAAGTAGGCTTTACCTTAATGGAAACAAAGAACTTTTATATGCAAGATATGTGCCTCACAATGGTACTAATTATTCAAACAAGTTCTGAATTGTTAAATTAATGTTATCATCATACATTTACTTTTGACATGAAAAGATCTATTTTATATTTAAAAATATAATGGGATATTAGTTATCCTGTCTTTGACACATATAATGAGATATCAGTTATCCTGTCAGTGACACTTACACATACAACAAGATATTAGTTATCTTGTCATCAACACTTCCACATATAACAGATATCAGTTATCCTGTCAGTGACACACATATAACAAGATAACAGTTATCCTGTTATCAATATTTCAACATATAACAAGATATAAGTTATCCTGTCATCAACATTTCCACATATAACAAGATATCAGTTATCCTGTCAGTGGCACACATATAATGAGATAACAGTTATCTTGTCATCAACACTTCCACATATAACAAGATATCAGTTATCCTCTCATCAGCACTTCCACATATAACAAGATATCAGTTATCCTTTCTTATACATATAATGAGATATCAGTTATCCTGGCTTACATATATAACAAGATATCAGTTATCATGTCTTGCACATATAACAAGATATCAGTTATCCTGACTTATACATATAATGAGATATCACTTATCCTGTCAATGGCACTTGTAATGGCACACATATAACAAGATATCAGTTATTCTGTCAATGACACTTACACATATAATAAGATATCAGTCATCCTGTCAGACACACTTACACGTATAATGAGATATCAGTTATCCTTTCAGACACTCTTACATATATAATGAGATATCAGTTGTCCTGTCAGTAACACACATATAATGAAATATCAGTCATCCTGTCAGCAACACTTACACATATAATGAGATATCAGTTGTCCTGTCAGAAACACTTACATATATAACAAGATATCAGTCATCCTGTCAGTAACACTTAAACATATAACGAGATATCAGTTATCCTTTCAGCGACACTTCCACATATAATGAGATATTGTTAACCTGTAAGTGGCACTTACACATATATGAGATATCAGTTATCCTTTCTCATATATATATAATGAGATATCAGTTATCTGTCATTGGCACTTACACACATAATGAGATATCAGTTTTCTATCAATGCACTTACACATATAATGAGATATCAGTTATCCGGTCAGTGGCACTTACACATATAACAAGAAATCAGTTAACACGATCAGTGGCACTTACACATATAACAGAAATCAGTTACCGGTCAGTGGCACTTACACATATAACAAGAATCAGTTAACACTGTCAGTGGCACTTACACATAAACAAGAAATCAGTTACACGATCAGTGGCACTTACACATATAACAAGAAATATCAGTTAACCGGTCAGTGGCACTTACACATATAACAAGAAATCAGTTAACACGATCAGTGGCACTTACACATATAACAAGAAATCAGTTAACACGTCGTGGCACTTACACATATAACAAGAATATCAGTTAATCACGGTCAGGAACACTTACACATATACAATGAAATATCAGTAATCCTGATCAGTGACACTTACACATATAACAAGAAATCAGTTAACACGATCAGTGGCACTTACACACAAGAAAGATTTGCTCCTGACCACTGGATATAGATGCCAGGTCACCGCCCGCGCTTATACAGTTCGATCTAGCATCCATCCAAGACAGGACATCGGTATTGAACTGAACACAATTGTCAGAGTTTGTAACACTTATCCATCCTGAATCACAGTTTGTGCTCGAGGCAGCTGTAAATAGAAACAGTATGACCTTACTTTCTCATTTTTTTTTTAAATGGCAGTGCTTATTTCCTACACTATCCTACATACTGAGGAGGAAATCTAAGCACCTGTACATTTGTCCAGCATACAATTGTGATAGCCCATTTCGATAATTTGACTTACATCTGTGTCTGTAACACTGATGTTGAACTGCAGATAAAGATCATCACTATGCTGCATACTTGGTTCATAACACTATACGCCTCTAAATCATGAGCTCTAAATACAAGAGATGAAAAGAACTTGGAAAGCTTTTTATATTATGCTATCACAGGATCAAAGAGATCATCTGCAACAGCCAGCAAAGAGTCCCACTGTCAATGGAACCAGTTGCAGTCTGATTACGTGTCCGTCTGGCCTTTCCTCAGAGTTTCGAGTGCCGGCCAGATCCTCTCTCTGGTCACTCCCTGCTGCACCATTCTCTCCAAGCCGTGATAATCTACCCGTTTTTCTGCACTATACTCTTTGCTGTTGATTGTCTCTCATCATTAAGGGGAATTTCTGTGACTTCTAAAGTCTCGTAGCATGAAACTTGATAGTCCTATAGGACCTGATAGAACAGCTTTGCATATGTTGGTTGAGGGCCTGTGATAGGACAGCTTTTCATATCTTGGTTGAGGGCCTATGATAGGACAGCTTTTCATATGTTGGTTGAGAGCCTATGATAGGACAGCTTGGCATATGTTGGTTGAGAGCCTATATAGGACAGCTTGGCATATGTTTGGTTGAGAGCCTATGATAGGACAGCTTGGCATATGTTGGTTGAGAGCCTATGATAGGACAGCTTTTCATATGTTGGTTGAAGGCCTGTGATAGGACAGCTTGGCATGAGCTGGTTGAGGGTCTATGACATCATCATCATGTGGCAGTTCCTTTGCAGAACGTAGCTCTCATCACAACCAGACAAAAAGTCTCTCAATCCTTTGCCAGTTCTTATGCCTCATTCATTGTTAGACCCATGGTGTCTGCAGTGTTCTGTGTTTATCTTACCTTCATGCTAGCTGACCCCCTTCTCTTCTTCCAGGAACCATGAGTTCCATCACTGTTATTTCCCGCCCATTGTTCTTTGAACATGGAAGAAAGCCCTGACTCATACACAGCATCATGTCTCAGAAACTGAAATGCTATTGGCCATATACCTTGGAGAATGTCAGTATTGTTTGGTCCATGATATCCTAAGGACTTTTCTGTTACATTTAAGTTCAAAAGCTGCAATCTTTTTCTTTAGTGATTGTGAAAAGGTCTGTGACTCACATCCATGACTCACATCCACGATTCACATCCATGACTCACATCCATACCTTGTCACATACAGGCTTTATCTTAGCTAAACGCAGGGTTGACCCTCCCTTCATTAGCCCTGCTCCAGGATGCCCCAAATGAAAATGACGAAAGATCTTGGTCAGTTCGAACCCAGTGCTTTGGCATGCCATCAAAGTCCAGCAAGGCATCACATATCTCACTGACTGAACTGTCATTTACTACCAATATAGCACCTTGCGGTGTATGGCAGAGGGGTCTTTGAGCCTGAGGAATTAAGGCCGCCTGGCTAGTGCAGTCGCCGCGAACTGTGCAGGTTACGATTTTCTTTTTGCCCCTGACAGAGGGCACTGAGGATCACACTAAAGATGTCCATGTTAGTAAGTGGGAATGCTACCATTCTACTACAGGCACTAAATAACAGGATGAAATAATTATAGAAAACACAGCAAAGACACTATAAAACACATAAAAGAAGCTACTCACTAGTAACAATCTGTGGGGGGACTGTACCAGCCACTGTATTAGAATGAATGAAAATCAAATACATGTTAAATTCTAATTAACCATATCATTTTAATTTCTAATTAATCGAACCAGTTTAAATTCTAATTAATCATGCCATTTTAAATTCCCATTAATCACGCTATGTTACATTATCAGTAATCATGCAATTTTTAAATTCTCATTAATCATACCATTTTAAATTCTCATTAATCATACCAGTTTTAAATTCTAATTAAACATGTCATTTTAAATTTTCATTAATCATACCATATAATGATGAACTAAAGAAAGTCAGTTAAATTATTATAATCAAGTTTTGAGATGAGATTAATAAATGACTTCTATGATGAGCCACGGACGCATTGCTATAGGGTGTATTTTTAACGACTGTGCAGTATTTGAAAATCTTGCCGGCAAAAGTGTTATATTCACCCTCTTTAAAGTTCATGCAACATAATAGGTAAATACAAAGCTTGGACTGGCAATATTTTCAAACACTGCACAGCCATTAAAAATACACCCTGCATAACGATTAGGATGTTACGCTGACAATGTGATGAGTAGAGTCAGACAAGAACTCAATGACAGCTCTCATTGTTCACTACAGAGGGGGATGGGGGGAGTGCTGCTCACCTATTCCCCATGAACTGAGGCCTACAAACATGTGATGGTTCTGTCACTTTACAAACACCCACAGCATGTCTCTCCTATGGGATTTATTTAATGATTCAGTGCTGAAGGATAATATACCGCCATGTGTGACCTCCCATTTAGACAGAAGGGTGATATATCGCCATACTGGGTCATTATGTTATTTGTTTCATTTTGTGATATCTTCCACAATTTCCTGAAGGCAAACCCAGCATTATTAGCCACTCGGCTTCACTAGCTAAGCAATATTCCATTTTGTTACCACAGGGACGCTTATTCCACCTTTGATGACGTCCACACAAAGAGCTTTGATTTGGACTTTCCACTTAATGGAATGGCTGGCCAAAGCAATATCCATATCATTGTCACTGGGACACTTTGTGCAACCGACAGACCTGTGGCTTGAAGTATGGCAGGCAAGGGGAAATTTTCTTCTTCGTACACCTTCAGATGTCAACCTGGAACATAGCTATGAAAGCAGCAGTCCACTTGAACTTGTTGACAGCTCCATAGTTTGTCCTGAAGTAAGTAGTTTGTAGGCCAAAATAATTTTCTCTGTTCTACATAAATTGGACACTCCTGCAGCAAACTTTAACTGTCGTTTTACGAGCTCCACAATCACATCCTCAATATCTCCTATCTTTAGTTTATTGAATAAGTGGTATTTCTGGCTGTGTGAAGCCTGAAGACTGCCACTTACTCACTTCAGTCGAGCTAGTGATATGCATCATTTTTCTGATGGCCTGGATGCTCTGATGCCCACTTAGTTTTAGAGGTGCTTTTTATACACCCTTTTTGCCTCATTATAAGTTATATCTATGTCAGGCTGAAGTAGTTGTGTGCCCACTTTTGCCAATCTGTCAGCCTCTTCATTTCCAGGTATACTGCAATGTGATGGGATCTACTGTATTACAACTTTTTTGGGGATTTCTGACATAGCCTATGGAGTGCTGCGATCAGATCTACTAGTTCTGTGCTCTTTATCTTCTTTATTGAAACTGACTTTAAAAAGTCGCTTAAAGTTGACAAGATTGCCTTAATTGCACCGGGTTTTATCCCATATGGCTCTGTCTCTTTCCGCAGCGAGGAAAGCATCGCACAAAGCACAAACTCTGCAGCTCTAGCGACGACCCACAGGAGTCCCCGAAAAATTTAACTCGTGAACCGAAGGACGCGCCGAGGAATCGAACCCACAACCTTCGGAGCCCGAGTCAAACGGCTTGACCATCTCGCCATGAAGACTCCCAAACTGACTTTGTAACTGTGAAGATAGTTATATGTTTTTTTATTTTCCTCCATCAAGCTTTCAAGGCCTGTACATCTGCTTTGAAGTTACTTGAGAATTTTCTAGTTGTCACTGACTTGTGTTTTTTTCACTCCATTTTAGATTCAGGAGAATTCCTCCTACTCCATATTCTATTGAATTGTTGCTGATTCCTATCCGAATATGCATGCGCCCAAGTGCTACTAAGGTAATGTTCTTTAATGTAATTTTAGGATACTTTCTCTTTCTTGTTCTAGTTTCATTCTGGGTAGTTGTTTTTCTCAAAACTATGAATTTTTTCTATCATCTCAAGCAGCTGCTGCTGTCTTCATGCCTCCAGTTATGATCCACATTCCTTGATTTTGGACTAATTTATTTTGTTAAAGTTTGACTTAGCTGTTGTTGCCCAATCTGCAATGCCATATTCCAATACTGGCCTTGGCCCGTCCAGTATATAGCTTCTGAGACCTTTCTCATCTGCTCCCTATGTTGTACCAGCAAGCTTTTCATCTTTCATGATTGCCATTCTTTGCCCTGCTATTGATCGATTTTTCTCAATCTGCATCTTCCATGTCAGATGACAATCAAAGGTGACATCTAGATAGTTTGGATTTTCTTTGTGACACAATTTTGTTTCCATTCAATACTAACTTAGGGTGTTGCATTTCATTTGAGAGAGAGAACACTGTGCATTTTGTTTTCTCCTCACTTATCTTCACTAGCCATGATTTTGACCATTCCTGTAGCGCATAAAAGGCCTTCTGCATTCTATTGTTAGCTGTATGATAGATCATTAGCCATTTGGTTCTTCCAGGTATTTTCCTTTATTTGAGAATGTAACAGTATAGCTTCCTTCCATGCCTGTGGGACTATTCCTAATTTCCAGCTGTAAATTCAGACTGCTAGTAGTTTCTTTTTTGCTATAGTACCCGGTCATATTAGTACTTATCATTCCATCCTTTGCTGGTGATTTCTTCTTTCTAAGGGTACTCGTTGCCTGTTCCATTTCCTCCATTTTAAAATTTACGATCATATATTCTGCTAATGTCTTTGCATTATTATGATGTGTTGCTTGTTGTTGGATTTAATGTTCTTTTACATTTTGCTGAGATGGCTTTGAGAGAGATGTTCGCTTCAGTTGTTTGTTCTCTCTCTGCTGTCTACCTGGCATCTTTAACTTTATCCTCCAAATTGTGTAGTTTTTCAGTCCAGTATGGTTTGTAATTTTTCTTCACCCCTCTTGGAAGGACTCAGTAGTCGCTTGTGGTATTGCTTTGTTTAGACTTTCAGCCCTCTGTTTCATGTTGCCATGTCATGTTTTTATGTTTTCACAGTATTTCTCTGTTAGTGTTGCAAATCTATTCCATTACACTCATTTGTAATTCCAGCGGAGCAAAAGCTTTTGCTCCTGTGGAACATACTCCATATTCATTACAAGCTTGATTGGTCTGTAGTCACTGCCTGCTAACAGGTCAAGCACATGGCTATCGATTTTGTAGAGGACGTCTCCTGTGCTAAAAGCTAAGTGTGGAATGGATGTGGTATACCATTTCCTAGAGTAGAAGTTTGGCGTATCATCCGGTTTGGTGAATAGGTTGAAATTAGAGTCTATTTCCCAGTCCCCTACATTATCTCCTCTGTGGTCAGTATCTGGGTATCCCCATCTTTCTGAGTGGCTATTAAAGTTTCCTACTGTATTGCCAGTCTCCCTGGCATAGGGGTTAAGGACATCGTTCATAATTCCGTATACTCTCGTATGAAACACAGCTGCACGAGATTCGGCGGCGGTGTGTGTCGTGTTGGTTACTTAAGGGAGTATGTGAGCCGGACGTTCAGAAAGCAATGGCAAACTACTGAATGTAAAACATGCCAAGACATCAACAGCAGCTGAAAAATTCCGGTGTTTACTGCAATGTCCTGTAAAGGATATGCACACACACAAAAAAACAATTGCAGTTTGTGTCAGTTATTTTCATGTTTGAAAGTGTAAGGTCCTTATCTGCTGGGCTATATAGATTGTAAATTTTATTTTCGGGGTGCACTATCACCACCTGGCAGGACTCCATGGGATTAGCACTATTCTGATTTCTTTTAAATTGTGGCATCACTGATTGATTGAATCACGTTGTACTGTTTTGTCAAGCCTATGGCTCAGTACATCCAACCATTTCTTCAGGTTTGTTTCCCCCATCAACCTACAAGGCAGCAGGTTTGTATCTCTCTTCATCTGGTTCCCATCCCATGACCTGTCCGACAAGGGGGACCCTACTAGTAGCTGTGCTACCGTTGGCATAGCTTTTGGTACACTCAAACCCCTCTACTCCTGTCTGCGAAATTACCAGTTCTAAGGACACTACTTTCTGAACTTAGCAGTCAGCATAAGTTCACCATACAGTGGATACCGTCACACTGTGGAGTACCCGGAAACGACAGAGCTGATCGATTGGCTAAGAAGGAGCAAAAGAAGAACAGCCTGATGTGTCCATTACATTCCACCAAAAGAAAAAGAATTGAGCAGATCAAGTTAGAAAGCCACCAACCCTACGCAAGACGAACTACCACTTATGGGACAGATCGAGACAGATGCATGGTGTTCTGCTGCCTGCAGAAAACGGACACGAATAGATTACGCAACCACATGTATCACAAATTCAAGATTGGTGACTCAAGCATGTGCACATGTGGTTTGGCGTCGCAGGACAGCAGAGCACATACTCCAAGACTGCCCAAACTACAACATATCCAGGCGAACCTTCTGGCCTAGAGAGACAACAGTGGAAGATAAACTCCATGGACCGCTGAGTGAACTAAAAAGACTGTTAGATTCATACAAGAGACAATATTGCAGTTATAGACATATTTCAAGCGAACGAAAAAAGAAGAAACCCCTTTACCTGGGTAAGGTGGAGACACAGCAGGAGGCCAAGATAAATTATGCTGGATGGATAGAAACAGTGGCATGGAGGAATATCAGTTGATCCAGAACACCAAAGACCATGGTCTGTGAAGATGCATGAAAGCCAACATCAGCTGGCAGAACACATGATGATGATGAGGAGACAACATGATTAGCTTACATGGGCTTCTCTGGCAGACAAATCTGTTCTGTAAGCCACAGTCGCCATCATCCCACTTGTAGTTCTTGTTGCCATCTATAGCCACACAGTTCTGATTGCCTCCTTCATTGTCAGGCATGTTGGTGTCCCAGTTTGAAAAATTGGTCTACAGAACAATCAATATACATTTTAGTTTTGTCTACAGTCAGTCAGTTCAACAAATAATACAAGGTTTGCTTTTATCAAACGCTAGCCTTCAGAACAATCAATAAATGCTTTTGTTTTATCTAAAGAACAATTAATAAACTGTAAGGGAAATCAAATATAAAATTATAATTCTGAGATTATGCAAAACACAATTGAAAAAGCAGGCAAAAAGCTTCATAACACAGGTGAAACTTTGTTGTCCTCAGGCCATATAGAGGAAAATATAGGCATACGGCAAAGTAGTAGCACTAATGCTATCCAAAGAGGCAGAGAAAGAATTAGTAGAGTGGGAAGCAGTGAGTTCTAGAATAATAACAGCAACGTCTTCAATTACAAAAAAAGTGGCCCAGTGTTACCCGCTACAAATAAAGATGAATCAGTTAATAAACAATTTTACATGAAATTTCAAAGTACATTTAAAGTACTATAGGTAATATTTTTTATTTCCAACTACAGACCGATGTTTAATGTACATACAGGCCCTCCTAGGTGTTCACCCTTCTTAGAGAAAACTAAGCATCTAATCCCCAACCCTAAGATCAGAGGGGAGTTTGTATATCCAGGGTTCCTTAAAGTATAAATATCCACATTTTGATTCCTATCTGATCATCTCAAGTATGAAGTAGACATTGTATACCTAAGTCAGTCCACGCCTGTGTCATATGTTGTCTGGAACTGTGGGTATTTTTACATACCTAGCATCTCCACCAAGATATGTATTTGCTTTGTTGCTGTCATCATTGACCATCTATTACAAGGTTTCAAATAACCTTCAGGCACACAAAGTTTCCCAATTCAGATGTGAGTGTATCAACTGGCATCACATTGATCACACCTGTTACAAATCGAATGTTCCCTCTAGGCATTTGGCTGGAGGCTATTGTCTGTGTTATACCTTCTTCTTTTGTTTGCTTGAAATGTGTCGATTATAACAGTACTATAGGAGAACAAGGCCGCTGTAAACAATTGATGGCACGTGTCGATAGATAACAAAGTCCAACTTGCCGATGTATTCAAGTTTATTTGACATCAGTTTATAAAAATACCGTCCAGATGAAAATCATACGTCTGGTTATTATAGACGGCTAATATGGAAGACTGTTTACGTCAACGCGTGAGCAACCCTAGTTACCTAAAACTAATCGTGCTCACGCGTTCACAAATCCATTTCCCCATTTTGCGCAGCATCTATTAACTCACCAAATCCCCAACAGAGATGGTGCTCTGTTACACTATAACTGCAGTATTGTCTCTTGTATGAATTTAACTGTCTTTTTTAGTTCACTCAGTGATCCATAGCTGCTGCCTGCAGCGCCAATCCACATGTGCACATGGCTAATTCGCCAATCTTGAATTTTGTATACATGTGGTTGTGTAATGTAATGTGTCCTGTTCTGTAATGCAAAATAATGATTTGTTCTGGTCTGTCTATAATGTGGTAGTCTTCTTAAGCAGGTCTTGGTGACTTTTTGACTGTTTGATCATTCTTCTCTTTCGATGGTATGTAATAGGTACATCAGGTTGTTCTTCCTTAGCCAGTTGATCAGCTGTCTCGTTTCCCAGTACTTCACGGTGAGATGGTATCCACTGTATGGTGACCTTACCCTGGCTGCCTAGTTTAGAAAGTAGTGTCCATAATACTGACAATTTCCCAGACAGGAGCGCCTCAAGTACTGATTTTGCAACTGTCAATAGCACCACAGGTTGTGTACCATGGCTGGTACTTAATAATTTCTCTGTTGCTATCTTGATTGCCTGAATTTCTGCATCATAGTTATGTGCAATACCTTAAAATCTGTGGAGAAAACATTACAAACCCTAGGCAGAATCTCAGCCATTCTGTATGTGATGGGCTGAATTACAATCTGGTTACATCCTAATACGCCTCTCCACAATGTGAAGTTTCAATATTGTCCACACTGCTGGTTTTTGGTCTTCGAGAGGGCACCAGGTCGGAAGAAAGGTCTCCACATCAACCTCCCTTTAATGGATGCAAGCCATTTTTTCAGGGCTTAGACAAGTTGAATGCCAAACCATCAGATTTAAGAGCTTAAAACCAAGCAACCAATACAGATTGAATAAAACTAAGTCTTACTTTAACAGTTTCATTCAGCCAAACAAACAGCCCCTCGTTGGCTCTGTCATTCAGACCAATCCAGTAGATACTCTTCTGTGTATATATGAGAGCTGGAATTAAACATCAACAATGCAAAAAATCACAAATCTTTTAGTTGCGAATAAAATCTGACATATTTGGTGTTATTCACAAAGAACAGTAGATATTGCTAATCTGATTTTTATTTTAAGATAACAGATTTATAAGATATTAAATCAACTGGTTTGTATTTTAGGAAGAAAGAAAACATACAGTGCAAACCACAATGATCTGATTATCAGAATTAAGACATTGTGTAAGCTTAGGGCCATGAAACATTATGTTTGAAATACAGCTTTCATTGAAAATATTAAAATTAACTAAATTAGATAAGTACAAAAATAAACATCACAGCATAATATTCCACATCACAATGATTCTCATTCATTGCCAACCAGTCAGAAAACAATCAAATACGTGGATACAGATATATAGCTAGAATAGTTGCTTCAGCAAACAGAAACATGTACACTAAGATAAGGTATAAGTAAAGGTCCTTTTTACACACTTAATATGCGTTGCAAATATGGGGGGCTGACTTAATTTGCATAGACCAAACAGTACTCAGTGGCTGATGTGGTTAGTTTTGCGTTGGCAGTCTTTACTTCCCATGATATTTCCTGGTACCTATTTCAGGCGGAGTCACTCGGGCTCCCAGGCCATTTTTTTTAACTTTTAAACCGCCCTGATGTGAATCGAACTTATGACCGCTGGTACAGCAGGTAAGCGTCAGGCTAATTTGTACCACAACTCCCTTAAGGTAAGGTATACAAATAGACATGCTGCTGGGTTCAAGCTGATGACACACTTTAGATCATGGAAAGTGAAATGCAGGTAGCAGGAATGATGAATAGAATTGCAACAGAAAATCAAAACAAAGGCCTCAGTTTAAACAGCACAAAAAAGGAGTAATAGGTAATTGTCATCACAAAGAAAGGATCTATTCTAGAATGCAATATCATAATAAATGAACAATTATGATGAAAATCAAGTAATTCAAATATCAGTGCATCATGAGATCAGCAGATAGAAGATATATTAAAGAGTTTAAATGCAGAATAATTCCAGAGGAAGCAGCTTTCCACAAGATGGAGGATATTCTATCAATGGATGGTTTTTTTCTCTATTGCCTCGCTTTGAACTCAAGCGAAATACATACACGTGCTAATACTTCTAGTGCACCGAACTAATATTTGTGTGAGGATTAGCTTTCCCTATTACCAGTATCTCTGGCCATCAGGCGAACCCACCCCGACTTCAGAGGTATGTGTAATTTATGTCCCCAAGTCAATCCAAGAAGTCAACATTTTAGTCCAACTGACCAGTGTAGGGGTTGAACCTGCTACCTTGGCATCAGCACACCGGAAGTTTTAAGAGTGCTCTTACCTATTCAGCCATGCTGGCCTCCATCATTGGATGTAAGAAAGTCCTTGAGAGTTATAAATAACCAATCCTGTTATATGAAAGTCACCCACGCACAACCAATCCTATTATATGAAAGTCAGGACAATCAATAGATTCATGAAAATGTAATTCGCCACTGAAAGAATATGGTGCTACAGAAGAATACAGATATTACCATGAGATATATGAGAATTTACAATCTTTGCAAGATCTCCATCAGACAGACATAGATAGCTGAAGTACTCACTGCTGGCATAAATATTAATGTGAGAATTTACAATTTTGACAAAATCCCCACCAGACAGAGGATAGCAACTGGAGTACTCATTGTTAACATAAATACTGATGACAGAATTTACCATCTTGACAAGATCACCAGACAGACATAGACAACTGTAGTACTCACTGTTGATATAAATATTAATGTGAGATCTCCATTTGACAAACATGGACAACTCACTGTTGATATAAATATTAATGTGAGATCTCCACTAGACAGACATGGACAACTACAACTGACCGTTGACATAAATATTAATCTGAGAATTTACAATCTTGACAAGATCTCTAACAGACAAACATCGACAACTGTACTACTCACCATTGACATCAGCATTGAGGTAATGATTTACAATCTTGACAAGATCTCCACCAGACGCCTGGCATGTTTTCCTGGCATTTGTCCATGACTGTGGGGTCGTGAACAGTTTCAAGCATGTTTGTTGGGTGGAATAGCCAGTCCAGCCTGATGGGCAATTCAAAGGAGCTGGAAACAAGAGAAGTCCGAAACAAAATAAAAATAAATAAATTTGTCCCGAGGTAGTTTCCTGCTGTGGGCTGTGATTTGATGTGATAGAGTCATGACATCTTGTAGGCCTGAATGTACGGAGGAATAGGTGGCCAATCTTTCCCTCACATAGTTTTATAACGAATGCAGGCATCCAACAATCATAACATTATCAGTGCAGCTCCCTATGTATATAAGAAAGGATCAACTCAAAATGTTTGATTAACTATCAGTATTTACACACAAACACCATGTTTTATTCACAAATGTTCTGTGAAAATGGTTAGAGCTTTACAGAAAATGGTTAATGAAACACCTACAGAAACACTAATTGATTGATTGATTGATTGATTGATTGATTGATTGATTGATTGATTGATTGATTGAATGGATTCGTGGACCATATTCCTCAAACTGGAAATTATCCTTAGTGATCTGGTCTCCTCTTTTTAATCCACACCGTGAAGTTCTCAATTCAGTGAAGATATTAATATATGTACCTGGTTGTACTGATTTTATTATTATTACAATTAATTTATATATTGAAGCTCCGACAGGCGGACAGTTAGAGCATTGTTTGGCTGATCTAGCAGCTTCTATAGCCGGTCTTGTTCCAGACATATTTGTGTCACCTTTCCTCTAGAGTAAACTAGACAGGCCGAGAGAGGATTATGCTGCATGGGCAACACATGGTCTCTAAATTCAGCCAAGACTTTGTGCTATGGACAGACATAAGTATAACTCCATTTTACAAACTACTGTCTATAAAGATGGAAAGATGTTAGTCAATAATTATTTTGATGTGGGTAGATTTCCTAATTTTTTAAATGTTTTCAAAAATTATCCTAATCTTTTCAGATTTTAAATGTTGGGAATCTTTAACATGCATAGCACATACAGAAGAGTTCCTGTTTGTCAATATTATTCGAGAAGATTAGGTATCCTATCCTATATCCTTGAATCAAGGTTGAGTGAGACTAAGCATACAATCTACTACTACTAGTCCTGGATCAAGGTGGAAGCTAAGCATCCATTCCTCTATCCCAGTGTTTCCCAACGTGGGGCCCACGCCCCACAGGGGGGCAATTCGATTGTTAAGGGGGCAATTCGAAAATGGAAGAAATCAGCTGGATATAACAAAACGGGGAGACTTGAGACTGAAGTTATCTAAATTGGAACCTGACATATACGATCTCTTGCAACAAGCATCAAGCGCCAGGATCTCGCTAAATTTAAATAATAAATAATTACTAATAATTAAAATAATGTAGAAAAATCTTTCATTAAAATTATTTTGTACTTAAATTTCAGCTCTCCATTATATGTTTTAAAATTTTACTTACTGTGTTTTCTCAATAATTTCCTAGTGATTTCTTCCTAAAACCTATCAATCAAGTTTCTTTAGTGAACATTTCAAGTTTTGAATATTAAAAATAATTTATATGTTGGGGGGCAAGTGCATGAGAATTTTAGAAAGGTTTAGGTGGGGCATGGCACAAAAAGGTTGGGAAACACTGCTCTATCCTAAAATGAACATGGTGGTTAGTCATCAATTCTCTATCCTTGAATTTGGTGGAAGGCTCTACACATCTAATTCTATATTCCTGAATTAGGAGGAATGCTAGTCATCAAATTCCCTATTCCTTGTTCAGGAGAGAGGTTAGGCATCAAATCGTCTATCCCTTCCTGACGGATTCCCTTTAATGCTGTCACAGGCTTATTCCATAATTCTAGTATAAAGTATTGAATGCAGTTCAATAGTTTGCTCAATTGTTGTGCATAATGTGTCTATCTAGTCAGTGCAGGATCTGTTTGGTCAAAAGCTTGTCTGTTCATCCCTTAGTTGTTTGTCTGTTAATCCCTCCAGAATGATCCTGCTTAATATTTTTCCAGTAACTGATAATAACATTATTATTCTAAGAATTTCACAATCCTGCAGGTTCCCTTTCTTAAGCAACATTCTCTTCAGTCTGCTGGTATTTCTTTATTCTTCTAGTTCTGCTAAATAATGTGTGCACTAATTCAATGAGGTGTTCAAAACAATGTTTTCCCGTAGTGAATTTGAATAACGAAGACACAAACAATAGGTTGCACGATTTATTGCCTGGCATATTTCACTGCATCTCGTCAGGTACATACTGCACAATTCACACAACATAAAGTGAAATAACTAGATAACTCCTTCAAGCTGAAATATACATATATTCACACAGTAATGTTGATTGTCTACCACAGTAATTTTAAACTGACTAACATGTCTTTCTGCTTGCACAAAGCCAGCTTATGTAGGTTCAAACTGTTTGCAGAAGCCATAATGATTAACCTACATAAGCCGGCTTTGTGCAAGCAGAAAGACATGTTAGTCAGCTTATGTAGGTTCAAACTGTTTGCAGAAGCCATAATGATTAACCTACATAAGCCGGCTTTGTGCAAGCAGAAAGACATGTTAGTCAGTTTAAAATTACCATGGTAGACAATCGACATTACTTGCGAATATGTGTATATTTCAGCTTGAAGGAGCTATCTAGTTATTTCACTTTATGTTGTGTGAATTCTGCAGCATGTACCCGACGAGATGCAGCGAAATATGCTAGGCAATAAATTGTGCAACCTATTGTTTGTGTCTTCATTATTCAGTGACGTGTCTTTGTTGACTTTAATAGCTACTACTGGAACAGCAGCTTTCCCATATTTCAGTTGTTTGATAGTTACTTCGCACTTCTTCTTTAGATGGTTTTTCATAATTTTTCCAGCTGTTTGTGGCATGCTGAGAGTTAACTAATTCACTGCCAAACAAAAAGTAAGTTTGGACCAGACATGGTGCACAATCAAACAAACAAGTATTGTAATGTAAATTTCTATTCACTTCTTCTTCAGCGTTTCGAGCCATTGAGGTTCTTTGCTGCAGATACAATCTGTCTCCATTCGTCTCTCTGATTGACCTTCTCTTGCCAGTCGTTGATTCCAAGTGCTTGTAGGTCTCTCTCCACCGTCTTCTTGGTCTTCTTCTTCTTCTTCTGCGTTCATCTGGAGTTTTTTTTTTTCCGGGACGTGCTTGCGTTGTGCCTGTTTACAGCAGAGCTGCGTTCTTGCACCGTTAGGCAGACACATCCAACTTCTGCGGGCATTTGTTGACCGGGTTAACCTTCCCGGGCTTTTCAAATGAAATCTTCTGCGTTCGTCTTCTTGGTCTACCTCGGGGTGTACGGTCATTTATTTCCTGAGTGTAAGCGAGTTTTGTTTCCCTATTATCTTCCATTCTTTCTATATGCCCCAGCCATTGTAGTCAATTAGCCTTCATGATACCAGTGATTAGCGGGGACTTAAACAGATCATAAATGTCTTTGTTACTTCTTCTTTTCCACTCTCCACTTTGAGTATCCCTAATGGGTCCAAAGATGCGTCTTAAAACTTTGTTCTCAAAGGTTTGTAGCAAGGCTTCGTCTCCTTTCGTTGTACACCAGGTTTCTATTCACTGAGCACTGAAATTCTGGAAGATGCACACCAAAAAAAAAAAAACGACATGATGATCCTAGAATGGTGATATATCATTCATCTGTCCAAATAGGCAGTCACATCTGGCGATATATTATCCTCTGGCACTGAATCAGTTAAATGGTTTAAACGCAGTGATTCTCAAAATGTTTCATACTGCAATCTCCTTGCCTCTCATAGGTGACAATCCTAGCACCTACATGCATTCATGTTCACATGCACGGATAATTGGCAGCAGAAGAAGAGATGAGCAAGGAAGAAGAGTAGGAGGCAGAGAAGAAAAAGAAGATGTGGAAAAGGATGAGAAATAAACAAAGAGGAGGAGAAGTTACAAGCATTACTTACGTTGTGTTGTAATTACAATTGGTGGAGCATTTATGTCCCTCTGGCAAATTAAAGAATATGATGAATTATCACAGCTTGTTGTAACATACCATTTCAAGTTGTAGGACCCTGGGGTAAAATAAAGACAACAAATTAAAGAATATGATGAATTATCACAGCTTGTTGTAACATACCATTTCAAGTTGTAGGACCCTGGGGTAAAATAAATAAAACAAAAAGAAAATCACAAATTTATCATCATTATTATCATTTACCCTTTTGGGTGACAGCATGGCCAAATGGATAAGAATGCATGTTCTTAAACATCCCATGTGCTGATGCCGAAGTAAGGGGTTCAACCCCTACACTGGCCAGTTGAACTAAAATGTTGACCTTTTGTCCTTGACGTAGGGACCTAAATTACAAGTACCTCTGAAGTCGAGGTGAGTTTACCTGGTGGTGAAGGGCACTGTTAACAGGGAAAGCTAATCCACACGCAAACTTCAGTCCAGCACCACTATAAGTTGTGTGTATGGACTACGCTTGAATTCAAATTGAGCAAGCGTCAATATTTATTTTACACATGGATACCACTAGAGTAACTAATAATGATTGATTGAAAAAGCCTAACAAAAACAAAATATTATATGCAAATATAAGAAAGCGACAAATAACTTCTTTGGTCACATAATGGGCAGAGAAGCATTGAGAAACATCGTGACGGCTGGAAAGGTCAGTGGAGAATGAGGCAGGTGTAGACCAAGAAAAATGTTGCTGGATATGCTGGGATGGTAGCATGGAGGAATATCACCAGAAAAATGTTGCTGGATATGCTGGGATGGTAGCATGGAGGAATATCATCAGAAAAATGTTGCTGGATATGCTGGGATGGTAGCATGGAGGAATATCATCAGAAAAATATTGCTGGATATGCTGGGATGGTAGCATGGAGGAATATCATCAGAAAAATGTTGCTGAATATGCTGGGATGGTAGCATGGAGGAATATCATCAGAAAAATGTTGCTGGATATTCTGGGATGGTAGCATGGAGGAATATCATCAGAAAAATGTTGCTGGATACGCTGGGATGGTAGCATGGAGGAATATCATCAGAAAAATGTTGCTGGATATGCTGGGATGGTAGCATGGAGGAATATCATCAGAAAAATGTTGCTGGATATGCTGGGATGGTAGCATGGAGTAATATCATCAGAGAAATGTTGCTGGATATGCTGGGATGGTAGCATGGAGGAATATCATCAGAGAAATGTTGCTGGATATGCTGAGATGGTAGCATGGAGGAATATCATCAGTGAAATGTTGCTGGATATGCTGGGATGGTAGCATGGAGGAATATCATCAGAGAAATGTTGCTGGATATGCTGAGATGGTAGCATGGAGGAATATCATCAGTGAAATGTTGCTGGATATGCTGGGATGGTAGCATGGAGGAATATCATCAGAGAAAATGTTGCTGGATATGCTGAGATGGTAGCATGGAGGAATATCATCAGTGAAATGTTGCTGGATATGCTGGGATGGTAGCATGGAGGAATATCATCAGAAAATGTTGCTGGATATGCTGAGATGGTAGCATGGAGGAATATCATCAGAGAAATGTTGCTGGATATGCTGAGATGGTAGCATGGAGGAATATCATCAGTGAAATGTTGCTGGATATGCTGAGATGGTAGCATGGAGGAATATCATCAGAGAAATGTTGCTGGATATGCTGAGATGGTAGCATGGAGGAATATCATCAGTGAAATGTTGCTGGATATGCTGAGATGGTAGCATGGAGGAATATCATCAGAGAAATGTTGCTGGATATGCTGAGATGGTAGCATGGAGGAATATCATCAGAGAAATGTTGCTGGATATGCTGGGATGGTAGCATGGAGGAATATCATCAGAGAAATGTTGCTGGATATGCTGAGATGGTAGCATGGAGGAATATCATCAGAGAAATGTTGCTGGATATGCTGGGATGGTAGCATGGAGGAATATCATCAGAGAAATGTTGCTGGATATGCTGAGATGGTAGGATGGAGGAATATCATCAGTGAAATGTTGCTGGATATGCTGGGATGGTAGCATGGAGGAATATCATCAGAGAAATGTTGCTGGATATGCTGGGATGGTAGCATGGAGGAATATCATCAGAGAAATGTTGCTGGATATGCTGAGATGGTAGCATGGAGGAATATCATCAGTGAAATTGACCCAGAACACCAGAAAGCGAGATCTGTGGCAATGCATGAATGACTATACCAGTTGGCAGGGTACATAATGTTCATGATGACAATGATGAGGAAGATCACGATGATAAATATATTTTACAAGTTAATACATGAAGTGTTAGTTAGTTGCATATCCTTTACTGGACGTCGCAGTCAACGCCAGCATTTTTAGACTGTGTGATTTCTTGGTAAGTTTATGTTCAGTTGTTTGCCATTGTTTTCTGAACAATCGACACTTATACTTTGTATGGAGACCAATGCAAGGTGGTATGCTTCGAAATCGCCTGCAGTTGTGTTTCGAACATGGCATACAGGATTATGAATTGCATTCATAACCCCTTCGCCCTAACACGACGTTTCGTTTTATTTTATATTCTACTAATTATATAAATCTACACACTGATTTTTATAACAGATTCAATGGTCTTAGAAATGTCTGGCATATGAGACTACAACATCCAGCATGAGAATGGAGGTGGAAGCAGTAACAGCAGCATTCTGTTAGTTAGAATAGACCACTGGCACACACATTGTATTCATTACAGACTCAAGGAGTATGCTTAGTAAGGTGGAGAAAGGAATGTTTCGTGTAGAATGGCTATCTTCGCTTCAGAGGTCACAGTTTGTGAGAATTGCATGGATTTTTTGCCCTGGCCATGCAGGGGTGTAGGGGAATCAACAGGCTGATAGGCTAGCAGGGAATGCACCTCTTGGTGGTAGATTACATATGGACAAGGGGGAGGTAGTCGTGCGCCTGTGGGACCAGGTGGAGAGGGTGGGGGGGAGGGGGGTAAAGAGAATGAGAACCTGTATGTAGAAAGAATGATATTGCGGTGGATCGACAGGGGTTCTAGAAGAATCTTAAAACTGAGAAGGAAGACCAGGATAACTTTCAATCAGAAGGTGATGGGAACGATTAGTTGTATGACTCTTCAAAGGCTTTTGAACAAGGGGATGGAGCACGTATGAGAATGTCCTGAGTTTAGTGATGTCAGTTCTTAGCTCAACTCAACTCAACAGAAATGAATGCACCGATCATAGTAAATAAGTACAGCTGACTCTTCTAAACATCTTCAGGTACAGTTGGCATATGATGCTAGACCCATATTTGTATAGACCAATCAACACTCCAGGGGTGATGTGGTTCATATCATGCCGGCTGCTTTCACTTCCAAAGGCATTTCCTTGTACCCATTCTGTGCTGGGTTGACCTGAGGACACAGGTGATTTTAAATCCCCCTCGATACAAATTCGAATTCATGAATACTGGGCTGGTAAGTGAGTGTCTAGCCACTACTGTGGCTTGTATGCCAGTCTAGCCACTACTGTGGCCTACATGCCAGTCTAGCCACTACTGTGGCTTGTATGCCAGTCTAGCCACTACTGTGGCTTGTATGCCAGTCTAGCCACTACTGTGGCTTGTATGCCATCTAGCCACTACTGTGGCTTGTATGCCAGTCTAGCCACTAATGTGGCCTACATACCAGTCTAGCCACTACTGTGGCCTGTAAGCCAATCTAGCCACTACTGTGGCCTGTATGCCAGTCTAGCCACTACTGTGGCCTACATGCCAGTCTAGCCACTACTGTGGCCTACATGCCAGTCTAGCCACTACTGTGGCTTGTACACCAATCATACAGATGATACACATAATATGTGAATACATCTAGCCACTACTGTCTACCAGTTCTATTGTTATCTGTTCAGCAGAAGAGTGATACGTGTGAATTAACTTCATCAGCCGGTAATAAAACACAACTCATATGAATTAATACATGAAGAAGTACTAAGATTGGAGAATATCGTGTGTGTTTCTGTGGTGTTGGTTTTTCTTAATGAACACTATGCAGGAAGCCAAAGTAGAGTAATAACCAACACAGAACTGGTTGTCATTAGCCGTTACACGCTGCAGGATTTGCTGAGGAGGGAATCCGAGCACTTATGGACTGAATGGTTTGATGTGCAATGAGGATGATCTGTCGACTAACTAACTAACTAACTGTCTAGCTACTACTGCGGCTTCCCCGCCAATCATACAGATGACCACACATAATGTGTGAATACGTCTAACCACTACTGCGGCTTGCACGCAAATCATATAGATGATACACATAAAATGTGAATACTGTTCTTACTAGTACTGATGAATACACAATCTGCCTTGTTGGGGGTATTGGTGACATTCGGATTTGCAAAGTTTGTGTATGCTCCCAAAACTGGTCCATTAAGCCACTTCCAAGGTCCACCAGTTCCATTGTTATCTGTTCAGCAGAAGAGTGATACGTGTGAATTAACTTCATCAGCCGGTAATGAAACATAATTCATACGAATTAATACATGAAGAAGTACTAAGATTGGATAATATCGTGACAAGTGGAAAGATCAGTGGGAAAAGCAACAGAGGCAAACCAAGAGAAATGATTGATGGACTGAGATAGAGGCATGGAGGATTATCATTAGAAGAGTTGATCCAGAGCACCAAGGACTGAAATCTATGGAAAGACATTAATGCCTACGCCAGCTGATGATGATGATGATGATGATGATGATGATAAGTACTAATTGGAACTCAGGGTGAAAAATATAATAAAAAAGAAGCAGAGATTTGGATGAAGATCATTGTGACAATTTGAAAGTGTAGGATGTTAGTGTTAGGATGATGAAGGAAGGAGATGCTAAATTGATTGGCAAAGTAGTATGGACTCTGCCTGCATCAGAAACCTATTAACTATAACAGAAATATATGTATATGTTACAAAAATTGTTCAAGTGGCACCAGAAGAACAGAAGCTAGGGATTTTTGATCTTCTGAATGATGCTGTGAAGAAATCTTGAGAATTTTTGGAATTCAGTTCATTTAAGAAAACAATAAAAAACATTTTATGAAATAAGTCCTTGTGATTGGAAGTTATAAGTTGTTTTTTTTTTTTTTTTTTATGTTGCATATACCTTGCAGGACGTTGCAGTCAACAACAGCATCGTTCAGCTGTTGTTGATGTACTAGGTAAATTTTACGTTCAGTAGTTTGCCATTGCTTTCTGAATGACAGGCTCCCATACCAACACATTATAACACAACGTGACACGGTCTGCTGCACAAATTGGTCGCGGCTGCATTTCGAACATCTGGTAATCGGCTCACGAACAGCGTTCGCAAGCCTTTAGCCATGGAGACCGGCTAGTTAGAAGTTAGACAGTCAAAATAAGCAATCTGGACATTTTGAGGGAGGCAAAGTTATAAAGTTAACTTATCATAAACATCAGAGAGTCATCCTCTTTCAGCCACATTATAAGAAGACAAAAACTGGAATATGTGACAACCTGAAAGATTTGAAAAATATAGATAGAGGAAGACAGTGAGAAAACATTCTTGACAGTCTTTATCATGACACATGAATTGATCCATGCCGTTGAAGATCGCAATTTGTGGAGAAGTATGATCACTTAAGCAAGTTGGCAGGGCACTTGATGATGATAAGAAAACATCCTTAATTATAAAACTCAACAAATAAAATAGCTTATAATGTAATCTTACACTTGTTATATAATTAATAATAATAGGAGAAAAATATGCTGGACAGAAAATATTCAAAAATGGACAGAATAAATCCTGATGGAAATTAAAATGCTGAAAAGAGGCAGAAAGATAAAGATAATAACCCAAGAGTCAATTCGTGGTACCATGCAAAGCCTCCTTCTTAAGAACAGTAGATATGTGCAAGATTCAATAATATTATCATATGCCAAAGTCACCTGGATTGTCCAAAACCATACTTACTGGAAATGTCCCAAGAAAAGAATAATGAAAAGACTAAATTCTTATGACAGATAATATCAGGACAAAACTCAGTGGAAAGTGAAATGCTAGCATGAGACTAACATATGTAGAAACAAGTCACAACACAGTGCAATATCTGACCAGATTTTTACATTAAAGTATTAATGTTGACTTTGTAAACTGACTTCATTGCACTGGTTCCTAGCCCATCTGGCTTGATCTCTCCACAGATTGGCCAGCCATGTTTTTTCACTGTTCATGATATGCAGTCTCTGTGGCACAGTGGTTATGTTGCCTGCCTCATGCCCCAAAGGTTATGGATTCTACATTGTTCGATTCATGAGTGCAATTTTCTCAGAGACTCCTAGGGGTCATCGCTGGAGCTACAGAGTTTGTGCTTTGTGTGACGGTTCTGGCAGGCTACCCTGCGGAAAGAGACCAAGCCATGTGGGATAAATCCTGGTGCATTTAAGTCGATCATCTTGCTATTTAAACTGGTAAACTTCATGAGGAAATGGCATCTGATTAAACTGGTAAACTTAGGAAATGTCATCTGATTAAACTTGCATGATCACATGATTAAAACTGGGTTGCATAAACTTCTGCTGATTTTAGTTCTTATGAAGGGAGTGCAGAGTTCTGTGCAATGGGGGAGGGGGGGGCAGACTTGGAATTAAACAGTTCATAAATAAACACACAGATTATTATTTGTTTGGCACTCATAGAAGTAGAAGACAGTGTTAGACAGAAGAAGGGATTAGAGGACGCACTAGACAACAAAAATTGTGACAGCTTGAGCTAGCCCTATCCTAAGTTTAAGTTACCCACCGGGATTCCACCTGTTACCTCCATGAGCGCCAAACAATGCATGTGTATTTTTATTTATTAACTGTCTTAGTGGCCTTAAAGGGTGATATTTCTGTTGGAATTAAACATTGATGAGGGGATAGTGTACAATGATGGATCTGTACTGTGTTGCCAGAAATGTCAATAGGGTTTTCAGCTAAAAGGAGAGACAAGTCTCTTCAGACAATTTAGAGTGCATGGCCTTGGCATGAGTGGTAGATACTTATAAATGAAAAAGACTTTTTTACATGGCTTAAGGGCGCCTTAAGGCACAGTGGGCACATGAGTATTTTTATCGACCAATCAGCACTCAATCGGAGATGTGGTCAGTATCATACTGGCCACCTTTACCGCCCTAGACATTTCCAAGTATCCAATTTAGATTAGGTCAATCTGAAGCCCAGGTCAATTTTTTTATCTGCATCGATGTGGATTTGGGCTCATGATCGTGGAGTCAGCAAGAATTGAGAGCCTTAGATCTATTGATAGTGTCATACATTGTACAAGAAGGACATAGATTATATAAATAGTGCCACAGATTGATTGATTGAGTGATTTAAGAACCGACATCACAGCATTCGGGGCATTCCTATAAGCGCTCCGTCCCCATCCTCAGAAGCCAGCGAAGAGTTCCAACCCCAATAGTACCAGTAGCAATCTGATTATATGTGCGTCTCACCTTTCCTCTAAGCGTCGAGCATCGGCCAGATCCCCTCGTCACTCCACGCTGTCGCATTCTTGCCAGACTATGGTGATCCATTTGCTCCTCCGTGGTGTACACATGCTCCCACAAGGCCGCAACCACGTCTGCCTTATCATGCATCAATACTCCACCAAGTTTTGCAAAGCCAGCCAATCTGTCTGCCTGTTCATTCCCCAGCACACCAGTGCCGCAGATTGAGTACCAAGAACCAAAAGGGACTCTTGGCGCAAGGAATACAGAAGGCGGTGGGAAGAAACAGAACAGAAGAAGCCCAAGAAACTCAGGGGGAAACCAACAGATTACCCTGAAGTACACTATGCACTATGACAGTGAGGCCGACCTCGAGTACTATATAGATGACGGAGAGATCGCCCCTTGGCTGACCACAGAGGAAGAAATCGAAAGACAGCAAGAACTCAAACGCGACAGTGAAAAAAAGGTGCAAGGAGGAAAACAACATCGAAAAGCGTCTACGAGCAATACACAAAAAGGAGGCAAAAATACCAAATAGCCTTCACAAACAAAATAAACCACCAGAGGAGACGGGCACAAAAGACAGCCGCTGACCAACCCCCCAGCTGACGTCACAGACACAAAAGCCGACATAACCAGTCCAGGTCAGGACCAACTCGTAAGAGCGCACAAGAGAGAAACATGGCTAAAAACCCACAAAAACCACGGATCTCAACAATAATCAGCGCTGAGGAAGCAGGCTGAACGAGACCGAATTTGGAATTTTTGTTTTTGAAAATTGGAATTGGAATAAATAGTGTCACACAGATTGTGCAAATAACCATCCTAATGAGGACCACAGAAAGTATAACCCATCCTAGAGAGGACCTAAAAATATAACCAGTCCTTGACAGGACCCATAAAATATGACAAGTCCTGGAACCAACAACTGGAAGACTGCGGAACCTGTCAGATCTGACTAAGGACCGGTCTTTAACAGGACCAACATAACGCAATAATGAAAATTACCAGCCAGCACAAGAACCAACCTTTCCCGACAACCAGAGCGGGACCAATATAACCAGTCCGAGTTAGGACTCACTCGAAAGAGAGCACAAATAGAAACAGGATCAAAACCCACACAACTACGGATCTCAACTCTAGCCAATGCTGAAGAAGCAGGTTGAACGAGACCGCATTTGTAATTTTTGTTTACTAAATGACCTTGTACAAAAAGTGACATAGATTATAATAGTGACATAAATTATACAGATAGTTATACAGATTGCTCAAACAGTAATTCATGCTGTAAAATTGATAAAGTAGCAGTACAAATGGATATGATTTTACATAAGGATGTAGTGATTTTAGGGCAAGATAATCGACGATGAAACTGGTCGAAATTATCACAGGCAAGGACAATTCCAGCAGGCAGTTAACTAGTTCACTGACATACAGCAGAGCCAAAATCACAATATACAAAACACTGATCAGACCAGTTGTGCTGTATGGCTCTGAAACCTGGAGTACAACGAAAGGAGACGAAGCCTTGTTACAAACCTTTGAGAACAAAATTTTAAGACGCATCTTTGGACCCATTAGGGATACACAAAGTGGAGAGTGGAAAAGAAGAAGTAACAAAGACATTTATGATTTGTTTAAGTCCCCGCTAATCACTGGTATCATGAAGGCTAATAGACTACAATGGCTGGGGCATATAGAAAGAATGGAAGATAATACTTTTAATAGGGAAACAAAACTCGCTTACACTCAGGAAATAAATGACCGTAGACCCCGAGGTAGACCAAGAAGGCGGTGGAGAGATAATATACATACAGACCTACAAGCACTTGGAATCAACGACTGGCAAGAGAAGGTCCACCAGAGAGACGAATGGAGACAGATTGTATTTGCAGCAAAGAACCTCAATGGCTCGGAACGCTGAAGAAGAAGAAGTTAACTAGTTGGCAACAAACGACGATCAGTATCAGTATCCCAGCCTTTGTACTGGGAGAGGCTGAATACTTCAAGACTTATCAGTACCACATTTTTAAATTTTTCGTTAAAATCATAATTGCATTATTACTGTGATTCTCCACCTGGGCGCACACTATAGAGTATAGATTGTAGATGATTTATTGTTTCAGTAGCCTGTTCGTTATGAATGCACGTACTTGATCCTCTACCACGCTCTCCAACCCCCCCCCCCTCCCCCTCCCTCCCACACACACACAAAACAGACACCACACACAGTATACTCCAACCACCCCCACACACACCCAGTCGATCACACACTCACACACACACACACACACACACACACACACACACACACACATCACAAACCAGTTAAACCAATCCAGAAGTTTTCTGGGTGGGTATCCGACTTGGCGGCGTCTATAAGTGCTGGCCTCAATGCAGTGTGAACCGCGCTTCTGCAACATAATGGTAAAATCAAATAGAATAAAGTTATTTACTTCCAGAAAGACATAATTCAGTCAAAACTGCTATAAGCGGCACAGTAATATTAACAATTTATTTTTACTTTTCCTTCTCTTGCTATTTAATGTGAATTTCATTTTTTTTCTTTTCTAAATTCTTCATTCGTCCGGCAGTGTAGCGGTTGAGTTGTCTGTTTAAAGCAGAGGCAACTATTTGTTTCTGTTGATTGGTTCATCTGATTTAATCACGGCATTTGATGTCTGGGTATGTCTTCCTAGGGTAATAGTTACATAACCCAGTGGTAACAAAAACTAGCCGTGTTGTAATAGTTCCCATAACTCAACCATTATCCAAAGTAGCATTGTAGTAATAGTTTGCATAACCATTTACCTTAGCGGTCATATAGTAATAGTTTACATAAGAGAGGTGAATTGAGTCAAGAACCATCATCACAGCACTCAGGACATTCCCATTCAGGCCCCGTTCTCATCTGCAACAGCTAGCTAAGAGTCCTGATACTAATGGTACCTGTAGTAATCTAATTATGTGTCTGCCTGGTCCTTCCTCGGAGTTTTGAGTGGCGGCCAGATCCTCTGCTCACTCCCTGCATCACCATTCTTCTTTTTCTTCTTCTTCTTCTTCTTCTTCTTCTTCTTCTTCTTCTTCTTCTTCTTCTTCTTCTTCTTCTTTCATCCGGGGTGTTTTATTTTTTCAGACGTAATTGCGGTGTGTCACGTTATGCGCCCTTAGGCCAACATATCCGACTTTAGCGGGCGTTTTTTTTATCGGGTTTGCCTTCCTGTGAGACTCACTATTGTGGTGTCGTCTACATCTCAGATGGTCAAGTTAGAACGGCCAGAGACATCACGGTCAACCCTCAAGCGAAGGCAGGGGCAGACCATGGGCATTCCCCGCCATTCAAGGAGGTTTCCATAATTGCAGAGCCGACACATAGCGCTGGGATCACCCAAGGAATCGTCTCGTCCTGCGCATGGCTGCTTCATGTTCTCACTTCCGTATATTGGGCTTTTCGTTCGCTACTGGCCGCTCCCCACTCAAACCAGGAACCGTCAGTCTGCAGACGACATCCACTCAGCAAGCTTTCGCTTCGGACTTCTACGTAATGGATTCGCTAGCTAAGCGTTCCATTTCGTGTTAATGGGACCAATCATGTAGCAGGCTCAGCATCTCACCTACATCTACAGAGGGTGAGTAACGGCCAGGCCCTCAGTTCCGGGGGATATTGGCTTAGAGGTGTTCAACCATATCCCTCAGCTGAGAGCCGTAGATCAAGTGTCTGGACCAAGAATGTAGTGGCTGATAGCCTTCGCGCCTCTGACTTTCATTCTTGCTTAATGAAAACATTCTTCACAAATGCTTTCGCAGTAGCTCGTCTTGCGGCGATCCAAGAATTTCACCTCTAACGCCGCAGTACGAATTCCCCCGTTTATCCCTGTTAATCATTACCTCCAGTTCCGAAAACCAACAAAATAGGTCCTATTCCATTATTCCATGCATCATTATTCAGGCAGCTGAGGCCTGCATTGAACACTCAAATTTTTTCGAGGCCTGCATTTAACACTTTTTTTTTTCAAAGTAAACGCGCGGCCACCCGGGACGCTCAGCGAAAAGCACCCACGAGAGAGAGCCGGCAGACGGTAGGACAGCAACAACGGGCATTGAACCGGCGCGAGCCGGACTGCACGCCTGTACCTGAGGTCCAACTACGAGCTTTTTAACTGCAACGGCTTTAATATACGCTATTGGTGCTTGAATTACCGCGGCTGCTGGCACCAAACTTGCCCTCCAATAGGTCCTCGTTAAAGGGTTTAAAGTGTACTCATTCCAATTACGAGGCCTCGATATTGTCATTTTTCGTCAATACCTCCCAGTGCCGGGAGTGGGTAAGTTGCGCTCCTGCTGCCTTCCTTGGATGTTGCAGCCATTTCTCATGCTCCCTCTCAAAAATCGAACCCTTATTCTCCGTTACCCGTTACGAACATGGTAAGCATGTCACGTACCATCGACATTTGATAGGGCAGACATTTGAAAGATGCGTCGCCGGCACGTAAGGCCATGCGATCAGCACAAAGTTATCCAGAGACACCTGTGGTAATGCCGCGTCCCTCGAAGGGTAACGACGATTGGCTTTGAACTAATAAAAGCACTCTTTCCGCAGGGTATGAACTTGGTAAGCTTGTATTAGCTCTAGAATTGCCACAGTTATCCTAGTAGAATCGTGTCATCTAAGGAACCTCGACTGATTTAATGAACCATTCGCGGTTTCACTGTGAGACAGTGTGAACTTAGACATGCATGGCTTAATCTTTGAGACAAGCATATGACTACTGGCAGGATAAACCAGATATCTATTGCACAGACGAACTATTCACGCATACACAAGCCAAAAGTAGCAATCGCTCAGCAAACTCCCTCGGTACCCTGTGATATATGCAAAACCAAAGCCCGCTCAAACCATGACTCCGGTTACATTCTCGCTAACTTGCGTCAGCTAGAAAGATTCCGATTGGGTGCACCTCACACAGACATCCGAGACAACGAACGCTAGACGCGGGACCGATCTTACGAACCAGACCAGCCCTCACGCACTATTCTATCCAAGTCATGATGATCTACCCGTTATTCTGTACTATACTCACGATTCCAAAGGCCCCTTGACCACAATATTCTTATCATACACCAATACCTCACCAAAAGGTGCAGACACAGTCAATCTGTCCGCCTGCTCATTTCCAACCACATCAGCAAAATTCCAACAGATGCTGTTTTATTTATTGTTGAATGCCCGAGGCATGCCTGTCTTCACGTTTCTCATTGTATTTTGTGAGTCTGTTACAATCACGACATGCTGTGTTTTCTGTAGTCAGCGGAACACCGCTGTGGCTTCCTCCACCTTCATTCTCAGACTAGATGACGTGGTATCATATGCAAGGCTCTCCTGCACCAAACACAATTCACCAACGTTCGCCACAAACCCCTCACTTCTTGCACTTCTTAGCACAGAACCATCCGTGTAGATGATTACATCGACCGGCCAGAAATTGTCGTGGATCAATTGTTGATGGTGCATCTCCCATACGGCCAATCCCTCCATTCCCGATCCAATGTTATTATGACCCTGCACATGTCTGACATTTCCACTGGCATTCTGACCCATCCTCTCCTCTCCCAATGTTCTCAAGCATGCACACTTCTCTGATTTTAACCCTGCCTGAGTGATCCATGATTTTCCTCTGATCAACCTGTGGCCCTTAACCTTAAATGTGCCCATAACTTCATGCAGGGGGGGTGTTCCTTGTCTGCTGCCACTCGGATACATGATTTAACATGCAGCACCTTGAGTCTATCTGAAATCATGGGCAATGCTAGAATGTATTGGATACACACTCGTCAGTATGACCCTTGTACATCCCAGTATCACTCTCATGGCTTCATTCAGCATGCGCTCTAGTTTCACCAGCTGACTCCTTGACACTGTGAGCAGTCCCAATCCATACTTAATTACTGAAAATATAGTTTACAAAATCAAAAATTCCTCATAGTAGTTATATAGTAATAGTTTGCATAACTCAACCATTTTGTTTGTACTGTAATAATAACCTTATCTTATGTTAAGTATCATCATGTGCCCTGCCAACCAGTATAGGTATTCATGTCTCTCCACAGATCTCGGTCGGTGTTTAGTGTTCTGGATCAACTCTGCTGATGATACTCCTCCTTGCCACCATCTCAATCCACCCAGTATCATTTCCCTTCACTTTGCCTCTGCTTCTTCTCTCACTGATCTTTCCACCATCACAATGGTTTCCAATACATCTCTTCTCATTACATGACCAAAGAATGTTGCTTGTCTCTGAATTATAGTTTCCTATAGAGCTACTGGCCGGTCTCTCTGGCCGAGGGGTTACAACACTTTCTCCGTAATCCCGATTATCACGCAGTCTCGTAGCAGGGCGAGAGCTGGGAGCGGTTCGACCCCCGCTGGTGACTTGCGGGATAACTGAGCCGGCCGCTCAGAAAGCAATGGCAAACTACTGAGCGTAATCTTGCCAAGAAATCAACGTACAGCTGAAAGATGCTGATGTTGACAGCGATGTCCTGTATAAGGATATGCAAAACATAACATAGAGCTACTGACACTAGCTTCATCCAGGCTATCATTGTTAGTCAGTTTGGCAGTCTGGGTATTTGCAACATTAATCTCAGGAACCACAGGAATCCATTGCTTCCAAGCTCTTTCTACTTCGTTCATTCACATTTCATGATTCACAGGCATACAGCAAAACACTTCAAAACAGGTTATATTTACAATCGCCGTACTCTATCTGGCATTAAATGATATTCAATAATAATACTTATGTTAGTATGTGAAAGTAAGTAATGGACCCTTGTTTAACTCCTTGGGGCATACTGGATATATGATAAAGTATGGAGTACAGAAAAAGAGTCGTCTCCATACCTTGAGTTAATAATAATAATATTAATAATACAGGATATATGATAAAGTAAAAAGCACAGAAAAGGGCTCTTTTTCATGCCTGAGTTAATACTGGATATATCATAAAGTAAAAAAAGAAAGAAAAGGACTCTTTTCCATAGTTAGTTAGTTAGTTAGTCTTGGTTCCAACTTCTCGGCAACTTGTCGTCCCCATATTACTCCTTTCCGGTGCCAGTGAATATCACACAAAATGCTTCTCACTGCCCAATGTGAACAATGGAACAGACAGGAGTATCGGCAAGCCAACAGTCCGCACAGGCACACTGTGCATAATGCCGCCGCCAGAATGCTAACACAAAAGTCCTCCATGAAAAACGCAGTTCATCGTCGATGGAAACAGCAGTCACCAGAAAGACCTCACTGACCCGGGCTTTATCCCACATGGCTCGGTCTTTCCGCAGGACGACCCGCCGAAAGCGCCGCACAAAGCACGAACACCGCAGCTCCAACGCCCAGGAGTCTCCTGAAAATGCACTCGTAAGACGAAAAGGCAAACCAGTCAATCCAGCAACAGCCGACAGCCATCATTCCGAACATGCAGTTCACGCTACAAACAACCGCGGACAATGTAAAAGTATTACACGCGAAACCCACAGCTCACAGTGTCGCGCCACTCAGTAGCAGGGCGACGGAACTATATCCTCCTTAGTCGCCTCCTACGACATGCATGGTAGGCAACAGTGCTACTATTCTTTGCTCCCCTTTTTATATACCTTCAGTTAATAATAGATATATGTTAAAGTAAAAAGTAAAGAAACAGGCTCGTTTCCATACCTTGATTCAACTGATTCAGTGCCAAACAAAACGTAGGTTATGACTGTCAGGGTCTTAAACTTGGCTCGCTAACCTAACACATGTGAGACAGTACAAGTACAACGTGATTTGACTTAAGACTCAACGACACAACGTTCAATGGATTTATTTACAGATCATATACCAGTACGATGATCACAACAAGATATACTTGACACTTCAATACACTTACATACACAATACAGCTCACAGTCGTTCTCTCAAGATGTCCAGACACTCGACGTTCATGCACAGAAACCACACAACGCCTTTCTCTCATCATGCGTCCAGTCGAGTCGACGTCCCAGAGCTGTCTGCCTATAGCTCGCAACTTGCCTCCCACCTGAAGTGGCTTCACGAGGCATGCGTGCGTCTTGTGTCGTCCTTGCCTGACCGCTGGCCGTCTCGTCAGCCAGCAATCTTGCAGGCAGGTAACTACTACTCGCCTGGCGGCGTAACGAAGTTACGGCATCCCTGCTGGGGACTAAGTCGCCTGGCGGGCGTAACGATGTCACTGCATCACTGCACTATTCTAGGACTCTGACATGCTCCCCCGGCAACTTCATGAAAGATGTCATCTTTCATGTCTAATATATGTACATACTGGGTTAATATTTTAACCTTGTCAGAGTCAACCCTTCTGTTGTTATATACATTGGTATCATAATACATGGAAATACACATCTGCCATAGAAACATATAAGAAATGGAAGTTGTATTCAACGACATGTGGTGTTCAACCTTTAACACTTGTCAGGCTTCATCCTCTCGATGGCTGATTACCTCAATTGCATTACTGACCCAGTCAGATCGGTAGTACCAGCTTCACGCATCTACCTCGCAGCCTCCAAAAAAAAACGTAATAATATGGTTCTTGAAACAAAAACCATCTGGCTAGACCGAAATACGGCTTTTACATAAGTCGCATTAAACGCTCAAACCCTGACCTCATTTGGCCAGGAGCTCTTGTGTTGGTCTGCAATGTCGGTAACACTCTGCCATGCCCAGTAGATGGCTACCTGGTGTGTTAACAATCTGGCAACAACATGGCTATTTATATACAACACATTACAGTATACATTTCAAATTATGGCCCTTTGTGTAATGATGTAATAACAAATAAATGAAAGGGGAATAATTTCAAAATTCATGAAATATAATATTTTACAATAATTATCCTATTTCTTAGCGTCATCGCTTGACGTTTCTTCATACTAACGAGAAAAAGTCGGTAGTATGAATACATTAATCAAGATATGATTCTAAGATTACACTACATAAATTTATAAACACACAATTCGTGTATTCAACTTTGTTGATTCCTAAAGATTTTAGAATCGTCATAGCTTTTTAAACTTTTATTTGTCGTCTGCTAATTTCGCTCTAAATTTCTAACTAATCCGGAAGTACACACGAACACTAAACAGCTGATGTTGAAGCTTGTAGAACACACTTGTTCCGGTCTGATGTAGTTACGGAAAGTACAATGTTCTAATCGTTCATGTGTTGGATGTTTCACTGTAAAACCTTCTGGATTACGATTGACTGCAGTGGTGTAGCTGTCAATGTTTAGGTCACACGTTCACACACGTATTTAAAATATCCCTGGAATGTTCCACACGCAGATGCCACTGTCAAATTGGATAGTTCGCTTACGGTAAGTTTTTGAGCGAATGTGGCACTGTTCTTGTTCGTAATATATACAATTAATAAAGTTCGCTTTCTACCACACACTACACAATTATACACGACAATCACTACATGAATTAGTAAAATAAGAACACTATATATATTGGGAGTAATCCCTATCACATGACATAGTAGACTTTACACAGCTTTTTGTGAATGGAAAAAAAAATATTCACTGATGGATGGCTGTGTTAATCTGAGTGTATTTTCTCACACTGCACTCAGACATTGGTGCTTACTGGGTCGGTCGGACAACGGGACAACAGATCGGCGATCGTGTTGGTTCTGCCTGGAATATGTCGAACCTCGAAGCTGTAATCTTGGAGTTTAAGAGACCAGCGCGCTACCATCTGGTTTGAAGGTACACCTGAATTTATAAATCGCAACGGGCTGCTGTCAGATTCCACGATGAAATGGCGTCCTAGAAGGAATCTGGACAATTTAGTTATACCCACCACTAATGCTAGGGCTTCCAACTGAGGTATTGACCAAGCCCGTTCTCTGGGTTTTAGTTTCCTGGATACGAAGTACACGGGATGGAGGATGTTATTGTGCTCTTGCAACAAGACTGCTCCAATCGCCACGGAGCTCGCGTCTGTCCGCAATCTGAAAGGTAAATGGAGATTGGGCAATTTCAGGATGGGATTATGTAAGCTATTATCAGAAAAACAAGATAATACTTTACGGAATGCAAATTTTAGGCATTCATTGCTTACAATTTTCTCCGGTTTATCTTTTGTTAGTAAGTTAGTAAATACTTCGGTCAGTTCGGAAAAATCAGGAATGAACTGCCGGTAATAATTTATCAGTCCCAACAAACTTCTGACTTGCTTTTTAGTAGTCGGAAGTGAGAGTTTTAGTATCTTGGACACAATGTTATCGTCTGTCGTGACAAAGCCATTGGATATTTTGTACCCCAAGAAGGATATTTCCTGGTAGGCTATGTCTACTTTCGCAGGCTTTACCGTCAGTCCGTGCTGTCTAATACGTTCAAATGTCTGTTCTAAAGTCTTTATGTGCTCTGTCATTGTCTCTGTGTGAACACAGATGTCGTCTATATAGCAAATTATGTTAGGAATGTCTACTAGTAAGAAGTCGTGTCATACGTACGAATGTGGCTGGGGCATTGACAAGCCCAAATGGAAGTTTGCACCATTCGTACAGTCCCCAAGGTGTGGCAAATGCTGTCAGATGTCTGCTCTGTTCGTCTACCGCTATTTGCCAATATCCTTTAGTCATGTCTACCTTCGTAAAGAACCTAGCGTCTGTCAGTTCTGTCAGTAGATCGTCAGAGTTAGCCATTGGCTCAAGATCTAGAAGAGTTATTTTATTGAGCTTCCTATAGTCGACACACAGTCTTATCGTGTTGTCCTTTTTGCGTACAATGACCATTGGAGATGAGAAGTCTGATTGGGATCGTCTTATGATGTTGTTTTTCTCTAAGTTGATGATCTCCTGATGTAGGTGTTCTTTGTAATGTAATGGAATGGTGTATGGTCTGCATCTTATGGGTGTGTTTGACGTGAGTGTGATGTGATGCTGTACTAATTCTGTTTGTCCTGGGTTGTTCGAGAAGATGGTGTTGTACTGTTGTATTAGCTGTTTGCAACTGTCTGTTTCTGCTTGAGTTAACTTTGGGTTGATTTTGATCTCCTTCAAGCAGTTTGTCGTGTCTAATGCAGGTGTTGGAATTTCGTCACTAGCCTCGTCATCTTCATGATCTATTATCACTGTACAAGCTGTTGTATCGTCTTGTTCGTTGTCTCTGTTGTAGTATGGTCTTAGCATATTTATGTGGAATATTTTGTGTTTGTTTTTTATTTGGATCTCGTAGTCTACAGGTGAAATCTGTCTCGTCACTTTAAAAGGTCCCTGCCAAGAATCAGTCAATAAGTGTCTGTCACTAGGTAATAGAAGAAGAACGTCCTGTCCAGGTGTCAACGTTATTGTCCTGTTACCTTTGTCAGCATACTGTCTATAAGTAGCACCAGATAATTTTAGTGCATTCTTTGCAATTATACAAGATTTGATGATTCTTTCACGCAATGATGTAACATATACGTATGATGATATGGGTTTAAGTACTGGAGTAGAGTCAGTTAACATTTGGTGATAAATAGTCAATGGGCCACGTGGTTTGGCACCATAGATAAGTTCAAAAGGAGAGAAACCGGTACTAGAATGTGGTACCTCGCGATAAGCAAAAAGAATAGCTGGTAGATATACATCCCAGTTATTGGGGTGCTCTTGCGTGACTTTTGCAAGCATGTGCTTTAAATCGCCGTTAAATTTTTCTATAATTCCACTAGAGTGAGGATGGTACGGGGAATTGAAACATTGCTTCACTCCCAACATTTTGGTGAAAGCTTGGGTAGATGCGGCGATAAACTGAGTGCCCCTATCTGATTGGATAGTGTCTGGAAATCCTATCCGAGAAAAAATATGGAAGAAAACTTCCATTATATCATTGGCAGTTATGTTCTTTAGCGGAATAGCTTCCGGCCAGCGGCTACATTGATCAATGACAGTTAGAATATATTTATTCCCTCTAGTTGTTGTATGATTGAGAGGGCCCACTATGTCGACAGATAATTTTTCAAAAGGTCGACTGGCTAAGTCAGTGACTTGTAACTTTGCCTGTGGGTGTTTACCTTTTTTCACCAGTTTCTGGCAGGTGTCACAACTTCTGCAATATTCTTTAATGTCATTGCAAAATTTGGGCCAATGAAACTGTGTTAATAATCTTGATCTGGTCTTAGCGTATGCCATATGCCCTGCAAGAGGTATATCATGGGCAAGATGTAAGGCTTGCCTACGATAATTAGTTGGCAAAACAGTTTGCTCTGTGGTGTTGTCACCTCTGGTATAATACCTGGTGAGGATATCATTTTTCACAGCAAAATGCCATTTTGCATTCTTGGTTACCTTTGGCTTTTGGCCGATCAGATTAAAATATTTTAACAATGAAGGGTCAGCCTTTTGAGCTGTTACAAACGTTTCCTTCATGGTGTTAGTAGGTAGTGATACTGGGCTGAGCATTTGTATAGCCTCAGTTTGATTACTTTCATCTTGCACTCTAGCAGTAGATCTAGTTACTGCGTTCACACATTCAATGATATCAGATGGTGATGAAACAATGTTATCAATGATGTCATGAGATCTTAGTGCTACATTAGCTACCATACATTCAATAGGTGGTGTAACATTATCAATGATGACATTGGATGGTGATGTTATGCTATCATCAATACACAGAGATGTTATGTCATGAGGTTTATCATTCACCTCTGGTAAATTTCCAATTATTACATCACACACTGGGTTTGTTAATGCAGCGCACTTTACTTTCCCAGTGAGGAAAGGTGTTTCAATATATGCCCATGCTAGTGGGTATTTCTCAATATTGCCTGAGAATGTTCTGCATGTTACGTGCCTGCCTGTATAGTCTGTAGGCATTATGAACGTTCTCTTCAGACCAATAAGTGAGCTGCCCGTGTCCCGAAGGACTGTAGCAGACTTGCCATTCACGTATCCGTGATGGACGTTTATCTTGCCTTTAGAATCTACTACCAAATTAGCTTCTTCATTGGCAATAGGGATGGCGTGGCCGCATGTTAAAATACCATCTTCATAAAAGGTGTTACAAACAGTACATTTATTTGCGTTAAACATGTCAAAAGCCTGTGCTGAGTTCACAGGATGTTTCTCTGATTGTTCTTCATCTGACGATGAACTGTCAAACAAGGCGGCATTTGCTTTGTTGGTCATTTGCCTACCTTTACAATCCTGGCGATAGTGTCCGTACGCCTTACAGAGGAAACATTTACGCAAATTTCTGAAGGATCTACGCTCCTTATCTTGTCTGTTTACCATGTTTTGTAGATAAGTATGATATGCGGGGTTCTTGTCGCACATCTCACCTTGATGATGTGAAATTTTACAATATTTACAGTGATTATACTTCTCAGAAGTAGGCTTATGAGGTTTCTGCCTACTATAGGGCTTGTCATAGTTAGCCGATGCTACAAAATTTATGTCAGTAGCTTCACTGGCAAAACAATGTTTGTTGGCTGTGTAATACGCCGAACCACGTCTCTCAATCTCATCTACACTAGTGCATTCATTCTCCTGCAAAAATTTTGAAAATGCTGATGGAATGGATGAAATGACTTTATCTCTAATGATCAGATCTTCTAATCTTTGATAATTTTTGTCAATTTTAGCTGCTGAAGTCCATTTGGTAAATATATCTCGGACTAAGCAGAGGTAATCAGAGAACGTCTGAGTCGGTTTTGGACTCAACTTGCTGAATTGTTCTCTGTAACCTGCCTCATCTAACATAAAATGTGCCATAATCTTTGATTTCAGATAATGGTAGTCTTTTCTGAGGTCTTTGGGGATGGTCTCAATGACTTTAAGAGGCTCCCCTGATAAACTCCTCATATAAACAATATTCCATTCAGACAGTGGAACCTGGTAATGTTCCATTAAAGTTTCAAAATTTTGGGTAAAGGCTGCGATGCAGTCACCCGAGGTATAATTACGTACAATACCTTGATATTTCTTGTACTGGTTTTCTTTCTCCAGTCTCTCAGATTTCTTGGACTCTTTGTTAATGGCAGTCTCAGTATCAAGTTGTTTCATCTTTAACTGTACCTCCAGTTCTTCTCTCTTACTCTGAGCTGCTATTTCTGCCTTCTTAAGTTCAATCTTCTATCTCGGCTTGTTTTGTCTTAGCAGATCTAATTCTGCTTGTCTTTGCTGCGGTTTCTGCCTCTGCTTGCTTGCAGCTTCTGCCTGCTTTAAGGCTGTTTCTGCCTCTACTTGCTTGGCAGCCCTTTCAGCTGCTCTTTCATCGCGTTCAGTAGCTTTCTCCTGTACTAGTAGTATTCAGAGTATTTCTTCTCACTCCACTTTCTTAACTCATCACCTGTTAACTGTAACTTTTAACCCCATATCGATGAAATCATTTAATGAAGACATGATGGAAAATGTCAATGAAATACCAGCCACACAATTTGTTATAAGTGGTTAGTAAAGTAAACAATTTACAATTGTGTTCTATTGACAATACGTGCCTAAATTTGCATCCTTAAAGTATATGAAAAGAAAAATATACTCAAGTGCCCTGGATGCGGTGAAGAACGGTTGGAAATCGGGCTAGGAACTGTAGGGTCGCTACTTCGAAACCACAAATGACCTCTACGCGCAAGGTTTCAGATGGTACGGAAAACCTGCTTTGTTTTTGGAGGAAATAAATTAGCGTCTATTTGATGGTGTGTGCCTGCTTGTCACTAAGTATTGATTAGGTTTGTATGGCGTTGAGTGTAATTGTAGGTCGTAAGTTTGTCCGTCAACAATTTTTTTTTCAAAACACAAGTCACTTTCTTTCCAAAACTTTTTGCGTTCCACAACTCAATTCACAAAGACAATCTACATATATCTCAACACTCTACAACATTGATGACACATCACTTACATCAAGATGACATTCAGTAAGGACATAGACATCAAGTTTACAAGATGGCGACAAGGTCACAATGGCGACAAGATCACAATGTCGACAAGGTCAAAACGGTGACAAGTTCAACAATCACAAATGTTTTACACGTTTACAAGATCAAACAATATGTATGCACTGTACGTTTACAAATAGTCTCCATGTTTAAACAATGTAGTAATATATCAAAATGAGCCTTCCACGATCACATTTACATGTACTATAAAGTTTGACAAAAATTCTAAGTTCACAAACTCTAGTTTTAAATGTTAATCACATAAACACGTTCATTTCAAAGCCGGACGAATGCCACCACGTCCACACATGTCAGGGTCTTAAACTTGGCTCGCTAACCTAACACATGTGAGACAGTACAAGTACAACGTGATTTGACTTAAGACTCAACGACACAACGTTCAATGGATTTATTTACAGATCATATACCATACGATGATCACAACAAGATATACTTGACACTTCAATACACTTACATACACAATACAGCTCACAGTCGTTCTCTCAAGATGTCCAGACACTCGACGTTCATGCACAGAAACCACACAACGCCTTTCTCTCATCATGCGTCCAGTCGAGTCGACGTCCCAGAGCTGTCTCCCTATAGCTCGCAACTTGCCTCCCACCTGAAGTGGCTTCACGAGGCATGCGTGCGTCTTGCGTCGTCCTTGACTCGTCAGCCAGCAATCTTGCAGGCAGGTAACTACTACTCGCCTGGCGGCGTAACGAAGTTACGGCATCCCTGCTGGGGACTAAGTCGCCTGGCGGTCGTAACGATGTCCCTGCATCACTGCCCTATTCTGGACTCTGACAATGACCAAACAGGGTACACAATCAAATGAACAAGTATTAGAATGTACATTTCCGTTCACTGAGCACTGAAATTGCGGAAGATACCACGAAACAACACAAATAGCACGATGGTCCTACTATGCCTATATATCGTCCTTCTGTCACAATGGGAAGTCACATTTAGCGATATATTATCCTTTGGCACTGAATCCGTTAACACTAATACTGGTCTTACTAGATATGTGATGACAAAGTAAAAAGTAAAGAAAAGGACTCGTGTCTACAGCTTGAGTTAATACTGGTCTCACTGGAAATGTGATAAAGTAAACAGTAAAGAAAGGGACTTGTTTCCACAACTTGAGTTAATACTGGATATATGACAAAGTAAAAAGTAAAGATAAAGTAAAAATTGACAAACTGATTAAAATGTTGGACGATATCATCACCATTATCATCATCATCATCATCATCATCATCATCATCATCATCATCATCATCATCATGTGCCAAGCTGGTAAGCGTGGGCGGTCATGTTTTGCCATCTCACTCGATCACCGGAGTCATGGATCAGCTCAATGTTCTTGTCTCGGTCATACAAGGAGGTCAAACCATTCAGGTATTTACTTCTCTGCCCTCTCCTTGTTCTATTCCCCTCGATCTTGCCAGTTGTCACCAAGTTCTCCAATTTATTTCTTCTCATAACGTGACCAAAACATTGTGACTGTCTACGTCCAATTTCTCTAAACAGTTTACGGTTTTCATTTGTTTCTTGTAGGACTTGGTCATTGGTTTTTGTGTCTGTCCTTAGTATTCTTTGCATTCTCCTCAGAAACTTCATTTCCACAGCCATCAAATGTTTTTCAGCTTGACTGCTCCTTGTCCACGCTTCGCATCCATACAAAAGTACAGGCTGTGTGGCTCTATATAGCACCTCAACACTCTTTCTCTCGTAGCAATTGACATCTTATTATTGGTCAGTATTGGAAGATATCAACATTGACGGGAAAGACCTCAGAATAATAAAGAATATGCACAGCAATTAAAATGGGAAATAAAGAGGGAAATTATGAACTAGCCATTTTAGTAACATTTTCTAAATTGATTTTTAATTATGCAACTTGCATGGTTGGCGTCCATGATTTGGGGACATAAATTACACGTACCTCAGAAGTCAGAGTGGGTTCACCAGCTGACAAATGACACTAGTAATAAGGAAAGCTAATCAAAAAGTATTTGATGATGATGATGCTATTATCATATGTTACCCATATATGGGCCCTATCCTGTTGTCTTATTGACCCAATGGAGACAACAGCTGTGTAGATAATGCATTGCGTATTCAATTCACAAATGTCGCTGGTGATATGATGAACTTACGAGGTATCTCGTGCCAAATATCCCCCTCGGCTTTGACAGAATGCGGCTGCCGAACTAAAGGATCTTCTTTGTGCAGAAAATATCTTGTAGCAAGCTTGGTTGGAACTGCTGTCGTTTGTAGTTATATTTAACCAGTCTCCGGGGCATACTGCCGCTGTGGGGAATACACGATATTAAAACATGTTTAAGGTTTGACTTGAAATCGCAGAAAATAGCAGATAGCAAAGGAAACTAAATATATATAGGGTTATTTTTAATGTCTGTGAGTTGTTTTTTTTTCCTTCTAATATTGTCGTTCCAAGTTTTGTATTCACCCTCTGTGGAGTTCATGACACATAAAAGGTAAATACAAAACTTGGAACGGTAATATTTTCCAAACCCCCCCCCCCCCCCCCCCCAGTCATTAAAAATGCACCCTGGTCATATGAAACGTCACTGTGGCTTGGAAAGAACAGTGATAGAAGGCGTGGTTCCTGGAGGAAAAGGCAGGGATAGACCAGCACGAAGATGGACACGGGACATTGTAGACATGAGGATGCTTGAGGCGGGAGACATGGCCAGAGATGGACATGCGACATTATAGACACCTTCTGTTTGAGGGTGCTTGAGGCGGGAGAGATGGCCAGAGATGAACATGGGACATTGTAGACACCTTGGGCAGGAGGGTGATGGGGGTTGGAGAGATGGCCAGAGACGGACAAGGGACATTGTAGACACCTTGGGCATGAGGCGGGAGAAATGGCCAGAGATGGACAAGGGACATTGCAGACACCTTGGGCTTGTTGAGGGTGCTTGAGGCGGGAGAAAATGGCCAGAGATGGACAAGGAACATTGCAGACATGAGGGTGCTTGAGGCGGGAGATATGGCCAGAGATGGACAAGGGACATTGCAGCCACCTTGGGCTTGTGAGGGTGCTTGAGGCGGGAGAAATGGCCAGAGATGGACAAGGGACATTGCGGACATGAGGGTGCTTGAGGCGGGAGAAATGGCCAGAAATGGACAAGGGACATTGCAGACATGAGGGTGCTTGAGGCGGGAGAAATGGCCAGAGATACGTTGTTTTTTTTTTCGGCGCACTGTGATGAGAGCGGTCTCTACTTGAGAGTTAAGTTACTTGCATATCCTTTACATGACGTTGCAGACAACCCCAGCATGGGGTAGGGGGGGGGGCTGTTCGTGATTTCTTGGAAAATTTACGTTTAGTAGTATGCCATTGCTGGTCTTCCTGGCCTAGATGTTAGCGACTTTCTCCGTAATCCCGTATACTCTCGTGAGTGGCGTGATGTGCGCGAGAAACGGTAGCGGTTCTCGCCGCGTCGGTGACTTACGGGGTATGTGAGCCGGCCGCTCAGAAAGCAATGGGCAAACTACTGAGCGTAATCTTGCCAAGAAATCAACAATCAACTGAAAGATGCTGATGTTGACAGCGATGTCCTGCAAAGGATATGCGAACAAACAAAAAAAGTACGCCATAGCTTTCTGAATGACCGGCACTCACACCTTTGTATGAGGAAACCAACGCAAGGCGGTCTCCTTCCAAATCGCTCGCAGCTGTGTTTCAAACGCGGTATGCGGGATTACGAATAGCGTCCGTAACCCTTTCACCACAGATCCGGCCTACTTGAGAGTAGATGTAGACATAAATGGTCGGTCTCCCTACACGTGTGGATTTGTAGATGTAGACATAAATCGTCGGCCTCCCTACACGTGTGGATTTGTAGATGTAGACATAAATGGTCGGCCTCCCTACACGTGTGGATTTGTAGATGTAGACATAAATGATCGGCCTCCCTACACGTGTGGATTTGTAGATGTAGACATAAATGGTCGGCCTCCCTACACGTGTGGATTTGTAGATGTAGACATAAATGGTCGGCCTCCCTACACGTGTGGATTTGTAGATGTAGACATAAATGGTCGGCCTCCCAACACGTGTGGATTTGTAGATGTAGACATAAATGGTCGGCCTCCCTACACGTGTGGATTTGTAGATGTAGACATAAATGGTCGGCCTCCCTACACGTGTGGATTTGTAGATGTAGACATAAATGGTCGGCCTCCCTACACGTGTGGATTTGTAGATGTAGACATAAATGGTCGGCCTCCCTACACGTGTGGATTTGTAGATGTAGACATAAATGGTCGGCCTCCCTACACGTGTGGATTTGTAGATGTAGACATAAATGGTCGGCCTCCCTACACGTGTGGATTTGTAGATGTAGACATAAATGGTCGGCCTCCCTACACGTGTGGATTTGTAGATGTACACATAAATGGTCGGCCTCCCTACACGTGTGGATTTGTAGATGTAGACATAAATGGTCGGCCTCCCTACACGTGTGGATTTGTAGATGTAGACATAAATGGTCGGCCTCCCTACACGTGTGGATTTGTAGATGTAGACATAAATGGTCGGCCTCCCTACACGTGTGGATTTGTAGATGTAGACATAAATGGTCGGCCTCCCTACACGTGTGGATTTGTAGATGTAGACATAAATGGTCGGCCTCCCTACACGTGTGGATTTGTAGATGTACACATAAATGGTCGGCCTCCCTACACGTGTGGATTTGTAGATGTAGACATAAATGGTCGGCCTCCCTACACGTGTGGATTTGTAACGGTGGAGATCGGAGCACACACAAACACGTGTATGTGTGCACTGAGGGTCTTCCTGTTATATGGTTCAAGGGGAAAAGACAAAGATCATCATCATCATCATCATCATCATCATCATCATCCAGTGCCTTACCAGCTGGCGTGGCGATCCTGCCTTTCCACAAATTACGATCTCCGAATTCATGGATATCCCATCAAACCCATGATCTCCCTTGGTGAAATATTACTTCAGGTGGTAGAGGTGTACATCTATTCATGTAGCAATGTAGACAAGGTCATAGGGACAGATAGAGATATTAAAATAAGAATACAAAAGGCGAGAGAAGTTTTCATAGCACTAGGAAATTTGTGAAAAGCAAAAGAAATTCAACTTAGCTCTAAACATACGAGGGGCAGTCAATAAGTAATGCCTCGTAATTTTTCATTTCATTCAATATGAAGAAGAAAAAAAAAGATAACATTCACATTTAAATGGAGCCCTAAGTCTGTGCTTCTCAATGTAGTCTCCGTTATTCGTTATAGTTTTTGTCCATCTTCACACGAGGGCATATGTCCCGCACGGTGAAAATTCGTGCCCTTTTTCCTAAACCACTGGCTTAGGCGCGTTTGGTGTCCTCAAAGTGATGTCCGCGAAGATCTTTTTCAGTGGTCCAAACAGATGGAAGTCTGGGAGTGCTAAATCGGAAACTGAAAAGGGAATGTGGTAATAATGTCCAGCAAAATTATGCAATCGTATCAATGGTGCTTTTAGCTGACAATGCTAATATCCACTGCAGAAATCTCCCATAACAATACTCGAACGTTCGTGGATGCGAATCAGGGTCTCACCTTCAGCATTGAGGATTACTATGACAATACGTTGCCTTAACCGAACAGAATTGGTGGCCATTTTAAAACCGTTACTGTTGCGCAACATGTGACTGAAACAGGTTGGTGGTGATACACAGTGCAGAAAAGTGTATGAGCTTGAGGAATCCCGCTAAATTAATAAATTGCACACCGATAAAGTATTTACATAGATAACAAGAATAGGAGGCATTACTTATTCACTCTCCCTCGTAGAATATTGAGTTCTAACGTTAAATTAGTACTGCTGTGAGATTCAGGAAGATGAAGAACAGCCAAAGCAATTATTAATAAATTACAAACATTCATTAAGTGGCGTATGTACAGAACTGGATTAAGATTGTATGACAGAATCACTAATTCAGAACTTACGGAGATAACTAAATAAACTGCGGTGAATCAAGGGGTGAGAATAGGGCGCTTTGCTATGTTGGAATGACATTTTAGATGTCTGTTGTTAGTATAACTTGAAAGTCCTTTCTCTGGATCTCACAGGGCAAAATAAACAGAGTGAGACCTGAAACCCCATTCTTCGTCTTCCTCTCCTCCTCTTCTTCGTCTCCCAATGAAGTATAGGCCCGGAACCAACTCAGGCTAAACCCTTTGTGGGCAGACTTGTTCATGGCTGGTTGAATTTTGCAGCTAAACTTTTCTACAGGATGGTGTAGTCAGTCCAGCCTTCCTTAGTCACCTCTTACGACATGCATGGCAAGTTACAGTGTTAGTGTTCTTTGCTTTCCTTGTGGCCCCTTTAACCCATCAACGGCAAATCACTTAGGGAAGACGACTAGAGACAGATGGATAATACAAGGACTTGGGGAGAATTTTAGGAGGATGCAGAGGATAGGATTTCTTATCTGAGTTGGCTGACGCCCTATGTTGCACTGGGGGATTAAAGGCTGCGGAAGAAGTAGTAAACGAAGGAGGAGGAGGGGGAGAGAAGAGGGAGGAGAAGAAGAAGAAGAAGAAGAAGAAGAAGAAGAAGAAGAAGAAGAAGAAGAAGAAGAAGAAGAAGAAGAAGAAGAAGAAGAAGAAGAAGAAGAAGAAGAAGAAGAAGAACAACAACAACAACAACAACAACAACAACAACAACAACAACAACAACAACAACAACAACAACAACATCAAGAAGGATAAGAAGAATGGTAACTAGTGGTAAATAGCGAGTCTTTTCTTCTAGCAGCGATAATTCGACTTCTGCAAAGTATATCTTATATATAAATTAGGATCTCCGACCGTCTGTCTGTCTGTATGTATGTATGTATGTCCTTTATCTGTTCGCGAACGGCCCATCCGATTGAGATGAAATTTTCTACACGCCTTCCTTTCATTCCAGCGCTGCCAACTGTGATATTTTGTTAGTGTGGAATCGCCTGCTTACTCAGTATTATTTCATTTTTCATTTTTCATTATAATTTCATATATCTCAGGGGACCTAACTCTGTAAAAGTTATTTCAAGGGGCATAACTTTTCTGTATAACTTATAGTCATATTGTGGCATCGTTTTCAAAGATTTATAAACTCTTTGTCCATAGTTATGTACCAGCATATGAGTTATAATAAATAATGATACAATCTGTAAGGCATTTTCAAAGTTTTCATAAAAATAATGCACAATGCATAACATTGTAACTCATCTTTTTTTGCTTAAGAAGTTACTGTAGTCATGCAGGTGATTAGAAAGAGTTTTCATTAAAAATAATGGATGGTGTGTGGAAGGACATTCTTTTAAGTTACTTTTTTTGTTGTATGAATTTAATGAGAACTTATATGACTACTTATATGAATTAAATGAGGTGCTCCCCACCAGGGACTGGGCGATGCCGGGCCGGGTCAGACAGACAGACAGACAGACAGACAGACAGACAGATAGATAGTCGGTAACGGGAACGGGAACTTATATGACTACTTATATGAATTAAATGAGATGCTCCACACCAGGAGCTGGGCAATGCCGGGCCGGGTCAGACAGACAGACAGACAGACAGACAGACAGACAGACAGACAGACAGACAGACAGACAGACAGACAGACAGACAGACAGACAGACAGACAGACAGACAGACAGACAGACAGACAGACAGACAGACAGACAGACAGACAGACAGACAGACAGACAGACAGACAGACAGACAGACAGACAGACAGACAGACAGACAGACAGACAGACAGACAGACAGACAGACAGACAGACAGACAGACAGACAGACAGACAGACAGACAGACAGACAGACAGACAGACAGACAGACAGACAGACAGACAGACAGACAGACAGACAGACAGACAGACAGACAGACAGACAGACAGACAGACAGACAGACAGACAGACAGACAGACAGACAGACAGACAGACAGACAGACAGACAGACAGACAGACAGACAGACAGACAGACAGACAGACAGACAGACAGACAGACAGACAGACAGACAGACAGACAGACAGACAGACAGACAGACAGACAGACAGACAGACAGACAGACAGACAGACAGACAGACAGACAGACAGACAGACAGACAGACAGACAGACAGACAGACAGACAGACAGACAGACAGACAGACAGACAGACAGACAGACAGACAGACAGACAGACAGACAGACAGACAGACAGACAGACAGACAGACAGACAGACAGACAGACAGACAGACAGACAGACAGACAGACAGACAGACAGACAGACAGACAGACAGACAGACAGACAGACAGACAGACAGACAGACAGACAGACAGACAGACAGACAGACAGACAGACAGACAGACAGACAGACAGACAGACAGACAGACAGACAGACAGACAGACAGACAGACAGACAGACAGACAGACAGACAGACAGACAGTCAGTCGGTAACGGGAACGAGAACTTATATGACTACTTATATGAATTAAATGAGATGCTCCCCACCAGGGTCTGGGCGAAGCCGGGCAGGGTCAGCTAGTAATAAATAAATAAGAAAGGGTTACACCTCCGTTGGGGATCGTGCTTAGAGAATACATAGTCAACCATTTACATGTGTGTACATTTCCTGACCAAAATGGTAAACACTACACATTAATGACAGATGTGTGTATATTAATGCATTTGTTGTATTCGGAATTTTAAAGGAAAACATGAATTTAAAAAAAAAATGTTTTACAGGCCAAATAATCTGACAATTATTATTATTTATTATTTATTATTATTATTACTTATTATTATTAATACGTTTATTACTACTGCTACCATTATTATTGCCGGTCTCTCTGGTCGAAGGGTTACAACACTTTCTCCGTAATCCCGTTTATCACGCAGAGTCTCGTAGCAGGGCGAGAGCTGGGAGCGGTTCGACCCCCGCTGGTGACTTGCAGGATAACTGAGCCGGCCGCTCAGAAAGCAATGGCAAACTACTGAGCGTAATCTTGCCAAGAAATCAACATACAGCTGAAAGATGCTGATGTTGACAGCGATGTCCTGTAAAGGATATGCAAAACATTGCACCATTATTATTAATTTTCACATTATTATATTTGAATGTGCAACATGAAATATATTGTGGATGTGTGTCTGTGTCGCTGGCAGTAACATATGTATGCGTCTGGGTGTGGATGCAGGTGTGTGTGTGTGTTGCATGTATTTGCACGCGCATGTGTACAAGTGTGTGTTTGTGTGTGTGCGCGCGCGTTTACTTGCACTATGCCATAAATGTCATAATATAACTGTATATATGTATGTATTTGCTTTGTTCACACATGTGACACCTAACACTAACAAACGGCAACGCTCTGTAATATACACAAACAAAAGAAACACACATTACACCTTGTAAATATACATTGATTTGTATGAAATAAACGTAAAAAAAAAAAATAATGGACAGGGACATAACATAATAATACTTTTCAAGGGACATTATTTCTATGTTACATGTATATAGACCATGATTTAAATAATTGTAGTATTTATCTTAATCTTTATAAATAGTTTTAAATGATATTAAAAATTGTATTTCAAACAAAAGTAAAAAAAAAAAAAAAAAAAAAAAAAAAAGAAAAAGAAAAAAATAATGACAGATGTTAAGCATGGAACGAATTGAAATGCAATTAGGGACAATAATATTCAAACTTACATGTCAACTGAAAGAACGCGACACTTAAACAAAAGAAAATCCACATTGCAAATCTAACACCGAAAAGCCAGTCTGGCCTCCAAATGAAATGATTCAAACCTTCCTTTTGGGAACGCGGCAGGCAATTAATACCATCTGACGATCATAAGATAAATAATTGTACCGTGGACTATAAATGTGAAATGTTATCCTGTGATTAAAAACAATAGATAGGTATTACACTACGGTAGTACTTATGTTAGTTGAAATCAGACGCACTTTTGTTATCAATCAACACTTAGACAGTGATTATAATTTCTCAACAGAAAATGCCTTCTGTTACTGTTGTTTTCATTGTTGCTGCTGTTGTCGACTGTATTGTCACTTTGCTTTTTATTATCTTATTGGTCTAAGTTTAAGCCGGTGTTTTTAACTTAAATTGCCTTTATTGAATTCACTTTCTGGGGGATTTCGTTTTCTCCCTTTAGAACATCATTAGTATTTGAAACCTGGATTTAGCCTGAATGCATCGTGATTGATTATCATGTAAATAATTTAAACTAAACTGAGCAATTATAAGTTTGCCCGGAGTTAACTTCATTCACTTCTGAATAAATGGAGTTAACTTCATTCACTTCTGAATAAATCACATATCCCTGTATATGAACGATGAGAAATGTGATGATAGCTGTACAAATAAAAACAATAATAGTAGCAGCAACAATTTTTTGTAAATTTTTTTTTTTTTTAATGTTGCATATCCATTACAGGACGTTGCAGTCAACACCAGCATTATTCAGTTACTGTTGATGTACTAGGCAAGATTACGCTCAGTAGTTTGCCATTGCTTTCTGAGCTACCGGCTCACATACCCCCGTAAGTTACCAACGCGGTGCGAACCGCTGCCGATTCTCGCGCAGCAACGTTACTCACGAGAATATACGGGATTACGGAGAAAGACGTTAACACCTACGCCAGGGAGACCCGGCTTGCTGACGATAAAGCAGTTCTTCTTTGCCTTTGGCTCTTCTGTGTTCTGTTCTCCATGCGGTGTTGTTACGGTCTCTCTGTGGCTCGTTTCTTTACATATGCTGTCTGTATAGGTTATGAACAAGGGGGGAGGGGGGGGGGAAACCGTGTAATACTCCTGATATTATGGTGAAGTATTTTCCATGTATTCTTACCGCTCATTCACCGTTGTTGCATAAGCTTCTACGTCATAAGTTTGTTAAATGTGTACTCATTGCATATCTTTTAAGGATTTCCTATAGCTCGTTTCTATCTACCCTGTCAAATGCCTTAGCAATACACTGTGATAACGGTACACTGTGATAATCATAATATAATACTGATAGATAGAATATTAGTGACTGTTGTAGTGTAGTTGGTGTAGCAATTGTTGTGGTTAGTGTATTGGTCGTTGTTGTTGTGGCTAATGTAGTGGCTGTTGTAGTAGTTGGTGTAGCTGTTGTTGCAGTGGTTAGTGTAGTGGTTGTTGTGGTTAATGTAGCGGTTGTTGTAGTGGTTGGTGTAGCGATTGTTGTGGTTAGTGTATTGGTCGTTATTGTTGTGGCTAATGTAGGGGCTGTTGTAGTGGCTGGTGTAGCTGTTGGTGTAGCGATTGTTGTGATTAGTGTAGTGGCGATGATGATGATGATGATGATGATGATGATGATGATGATGATGATGATGATGATGATGATGATGATGATGATGATGATGATGATGATGAAGGGCACTTGAGAACTAAATCTAACTCCAGAGGAAGGAGGGCTGGTCTTGATTTACAGACATAGGATGAGATATTATAATGATTAACTTTAGTTTAACCTGACTTTGTCTCAACAAACCTTGTCATAACCTGTATCAGTCTCAATATCCCTCTGACTTACCTTGCTGATGTTACAACATGCATCTATCTCAACAGGCATCTGTCACATCACGCCTTGGTCTCAACCTGTTTTCATCACAACCTGCCTTTATTACAGCCTACCTTCATCACAACATAACTTTGTCACAACATTGATGACTTTGTCTCCACTTACCTTGATCACAACATAATGACTTTGCTACAACAGAACAACTTGGTCTCATCTTTATGACTTTATCTTACTGTTCTTGATTCATCATGAGTTGATCACGTCATGGCCTAACAGCATCAAGGGAGAACAATTGGATATCCCTACACTGGTCACACTCCATCATATATTGGAGTGAAATCCATAGAGAGAGAAGAGGGTAATGATCTCGCCATTGAGTGGAACCCCTCTCCTTCTTCCTCCTATTTTCTGTTTCCCCTTTTCATGTTTATATTATAATGACATATGATTGTTGTCAAATGCTTATGTAAGTTGTACTTTGTTCATGGTACAGATGGGCGGTGTACCTGTAAGCCTTGCAAAATGAGTGCTGTTCAATGAGTCCTGGTGATGCTGACTTGCTGACTGACAGTGGTAGATGTTTTGTGACATTGTCTAGATCCTACCATGTCAAATCTTATTATCAGTATGCATCCATCCCCATCCTCCAGAAGATGGACCCTGAGAACATGTCTTTAATTACAGGGAAAATGAGATGTTGGAGACTGCCAGTATAAACCATACCATGCATGACTCAACTTGTGTGAGGACCCTGAAGGAGAAATTGCCCCAAGGGATTTAAAGGACCAGATGTACTACCATCTTATGTACCAGTTCCCCAGGAGACAAACTGACACTTAATACATTTTGGAGTACATCTCGTTTTATGTCTTGTATTGTTATGCATTTTGATGATACATTGTTTCGCTCTAACAACCAATGATAAACAATGTTGAGCATAATGCTATGTCCCATTCCAATAATTTGCTCTCCACCTCGTGATTTGACATTACAAAATTTGTGTTATGAATCAAGCTTTGTGTGATTTCTTGATGACTGTTCTGTGACAACATTGTTTGTTCTGCTCACACTGTGAATGTTTTGTGACAACATTGTTTGTTTTGTGCACACAGTGAATGTTTTGTGACAAGAGTGTTTGTTCTGTTTACACAATACCTGTTCTGTTATAACATTATATGTTCAGTGCATATATTAGAAGAATATAGACAATGGAGACTCCGTGAGGGCGGATAAACGTACACTAGACCTTTTCCATTCTAGAATATGTCAACATCTTTAAGGATAGTGGTAAACTTCCGTGGTCTCCATTCCTTCCACAGAAGTCTATATTTCTAGATTTCGTGTAGGATACATCCTGTATCTAAAGTTGTCCTCACGTAGAGGTAAACGAGCCAACTTCTAGGCTTTCTGCAGACGACTCCAAAGGATTTGAACCCATCCCAAACGGGACACCCTTCTCATTATCCAAGTATATGTATTTCCCACCTCAGTGTAGCAGTTGTAGTGGATAGTGTCGCAGTTGTTAGGTTAGTGTATTGGTTGTTGTTGTGGTTAGTGTAGTGGCTATTGTAATGGTTAGTGTAACGGTTATTGTTGTTAGTGTATTGGTTGTTGTTGTTGTTGTTGTACCTGTTGTGATTAGTGTGGTGGCTGTTATAGTGGTTATTGTAGCAGTTTTGTGGTTAGTGTATTGGTTTATTATTGTGGTTAGTGTAGTGGCTGTTGTAATGGTTAGTGTAGCGGTTAGTGTAGTGGTCGCTGTTATTGTAGTTAATTTAGGGACTGTTGTAGTGGTCAGTGTAGTATTTGTTTTAGTGAGTGTCATAATAATGTGGTTGCTGAAATTGCTGGCTTAGTGGTGAAGTGGATGCGATGTTTAACGGTTAGTGAAATGGTAGTTCGTCCGTGTGTTACAGGGGCCAAAGTAAAGAAAAGAAGCGTTACATCGTAGTCTATCATACATGTCGTAAGAGACGACAAAGAAGGGTTCTGCTTAGGGTAGGCTACCCATACAGTTAAACAAATTTAGCGACAAAATGCAACCGACCATAAACAAGTCACATACATAAAAAAAAAAGAATAACTCACACAACCAAGCTAAGAATTGGCTCTTCCAGAAGAGCTATGATGCGATGCGGAGAAAGTTACAAGGAGTCAGGAGAGCTGGTTAACTTCCTTTCACCTAGGAAAATCTCCAGGATTGACATTTGAAATGTTGAAACTATGTAAGAAGTAGGAAAGATTGCACATGTGGTAGGAGAAATGAAATATTATAAGATTAGCAATTTGGGACTATGCGAAACAAGGTCGAATGGAGCAGGAAAAAGCTTCTAAGCACAGCTGAAACAGCACTGTTATCGTGCATGCGGAGAAAATCCCTCCACGATGAATTACTTTAGTGGTCCTAACGATGACTAATGTTCTCTAAAGAGGTAGAGAACGCATTATTAGAGTGGGAAGCAGTAAGTTCCAGAAGAACAGCAACATTTAGAACCATAAAAACGAAAATACACATTAATGTGATCCAATAGTATGCACCAACAAATTAAGAATGGAATCAGTTAAGAAGGAATTTTACATGAAACTTCGAAACCTATAATAGGCAATCTAAGAAATGGCAGTTGTTCCTGCGCCGACCGAATACTCTAATAATAGAGCAAAGTACTGAACTGCGTTCGCCACTTTATATTGTGTTTGTGGATTACGAACCGATATTTGACAGCACGGATGGGGAATCCCTTTCGAGGCTCTATGGGATCCCTCGGAAAATCATTAATTTAATAAGGATACATGTGAAACTATGAAATGTAGAGTTCTTCATTAAGGACAACTAACAGATACATTTGAAATACAAATAGAAGTGCGACAGGAATGCTGTTTGTCACCATTATAATTCTCACTTATTATAGACTGAATTATGAACGCAACAACTACCGTCAGAAATTGAATTCAATGGAACCTAGCAAAGGAACTTGATGATTTGTGCTTCGCTAGTGACATTGCAATTCTGTCACACCGTCTCTCTCTCTCTCTCTCTCCTCTCTCTCTCTCTCTCTCTCTCTCTCTCCACCCCCCCCCCCCTCACGTGCACACGCGCGCGCGCGCGCACACACACACACACATGAAATAAAATGCAAGATAAATACACTTAATGGGAGGTCACAACAAGTAGGTCTCAAAATCCAAAGGGGAAAAGATAACGATAATGAGATTAAACCAAGAAAATAACGACCCGATATCCCTCGATGAAACGAGGCAGAATCCTACACCTATTTATATAGAAAAATATACAAAGATGAAGGAGCAGACAGAGATATTAAAATAAAATACAAAGGCAAGATGAACTTTCATAGCATTCGGATATTTGTAGAAGATAAACGAATTTAAACTTGGCACCAGATAAAGAATATTTAACGTCAGTGTTAAATCGGTACTATTATAAGGATCAGAAACTTGGAGATTGACTAAAACAATTACAAAGAAACTATAAACATTCATTAATTGATGACTGTGCAGGACAGTGGGACTGAAAGGGTATGACAGAATCATCAACGTGAAGCTATGGAGAGAACTACACAATTTCCAGTGAATGAAGACGCGAGGACATGACGCGGGCGCTGGGTAGGACACATATTGGACAAACAAACGAACGAACGAACTGTATTTTCAAAGGGATAATAATTGGGCGCGCAGGCCCGTCTAACATTCTGCCCTTCTATCACTCTCTTTCATACATTTTTTCATCACTTGAGGCTAACGGAGAACAACAATAATATAAAGGCATGGGAAATATGCAAAAATCAATACTACCTGACTCATTAATATTAATGATTGATGTGGCAATTGTTTTTAGCTATGTGGAGCATACTTTTCTAACAAAAGGGGACTGACTGTTATAATTGAGGTTTATTATTATTATTATTATTATTATTATTATTATTATTATTATTATTATTATTATAGTGTGTAGATAGTGTTCGAATAATTTGCGATTATATGTATAGGGATTGGTGATATCTTTGATTTCAGCTGAGCAGAGGAGTACGCTAAGCTCGTTTTGTATGAGAAGAGAATTAAAGTCTGGGATGAATAACATAGGGAGAACATGAACAGAGCACAACATAGGGCGGCTTGCCTGAGTTGGTTGAGGGTCTGTGCGCCAAAAGAAGAAGAAGCTATTGTTGCTACGATTTTTGTTGTAATTAGTTTAGCGCTGACCGTGGACCTGAAGGGCCGTGGGGAGTAACATGAAGTTATCCAACAGTTTCGCTTCCGACCTGACATTCGACTTCACTCCTCGACGGCCAAACAGCTAATGCTGATTGAGCTGACAGTCCTATATGAGTCGAATGTCGAGGAGCAGCACACGTACAAGATGGAGAAGTGCAGTTACATGATCGCTAGTCTGAGACAGAAAGGGTACACTATCAGGCTATTCGCCGTAGAGTTGGGCGCAAGAGGTCTAGTCTCCAACTCCGTACATGACGTGTTAAAGCAGTTAGGCATAAAGGGACAAGCGAGAACTCGGGCACAAAAACAACTGGGTGATGCAGTCGGAAAGGCATCGTACTGGCTATGGAACTGCCGAAACGTAGAATTGGACAAGTCTCGACGGTAATATGGTTGCTTGCTTGAGGTTTGCGGATTATCCGTTGTCCCATGTCTGGCTTATTGGTGTGCAGACTGGTGGCTCCTCGCCGTGCAGGCAGACACTCTCCGACTTCGGAGGAATCAACGATCCTACTGACTTTAGCCAGGACCCTGGAGGGACCTGTTGCCCAGGACACTCGGCGAGGACGCGTCAATAGGTCTTGGCCAGTATAGAACCCAGCCATACAAATGTCGGCCGAAATCCAGTCTCTATACTAGGGCGGTCTTACGAAAGCCACACTCCGCAGCAAAGACCAAGAGATGGGTCGAGGAACTCAGAGGAAGAGCCGGCTTCCCAGAGTGCGGCGCCGTGAACGAGTCACTAAGAAGAAGCATGGCAACGAAGATGAACGGAGGCGACAGAGGCAGTGGTTTTGAAATAAGCCAACTTCCCACAACCACAGGTGCTAGGATAATGTGAGGGCACAAAGCACCAAGTACGCAGGCTCTCCTCCCTGTGGGAAAGGTAGCTTGAGAGCAGACATGTTCGCAGGTATAGGACAAGCACGGAACAACACAAGGACAATGCAAACGACCAAACGTCTCGCATGATAGGAGAAAGACGCCCGGAGTCATGACCCGGACGGGCTCGCCCCTAGAGAATGTCAATTAGGTAAAAGGGCCGAAACATTCGAGAAAGGGGGAACCGCTTCTGACGATCAGAAGCCCCCTGACTTGTGTGCTCCGCGGCGGAGCTTTTATCGCAAATGTTACTGTTTGTTACTGTAAGTAAATAAAGTAATTAATGGACCTTTTTGTGCTCAGTATTATAGCCGCCTCTGTGTCGAAAGGGTTACGAACGCTATTCGCCCTCCTGCATACTGCGTTAGACACACAGCTGCTGGTGTTTTGGAAGCAGACCGCCTCGCGTTGGTTTCCCATACAATGGTATGAGTGCCGGTCGTTCAGAAAGCAATGGCAGACTACTGAACGTAAATTTGCCAAGAAATCACGAACAACCAAAAAAATGCTGGGGCTGACTGCAATTTCCTGTAAAGGAAATGCAACAAACTTTTTAATAGACATTGAGGTGCGTTGTAGATGTGTTGCTGGACTCATAGCTCAAATTTTATAGATCAGTGGTCACTCGATGGGGTCAGTATCACCCCGCCTGCCTTTACTTCCTAAGTTTAGACTGGATCGACTTGAGGGCACAGGTCAATTTAAAAATTCCCGTTTCGTACGAATTCTAACCCGTGACTACAGGACAAGCAAGGATGTGTGCTGCCAGCCAATGTGTCTACCGTGGCTCATAGCTCGTTGCCTAATGACTAATAGTTGTCATAGTTAATGCCTGTAGTTTTGTTTGAGTAGCGGTTGGTTGCATTGTTTGTGTAGTGGTTGGTGGAGATGGTAGTGAACTGCTTAGTGGAGTTGGTAGTGAAGTTGGTGGTGGACTTGTTAGTGGAGTTGTTAGTGGATTAGCTGGGGGATTTAGTAGTGGATTTACTATTGGAGTGATTAGTGTCTCTGCTTACCAATAAAGTGTTCAGGGCAGGAGATCAAGCCGCAGAAGTGGTTTTGTACTCTTTAAGCGCAGCTCCAAGGTGGGGTGGGGGAATTCTTCTCCACACCGAAGAAGCTAGTGTAATTTGCCGCTCGGTGAACTAGACACCTGGGGGAAAAGGGGGGGGGGGGTGTTGCCTGATTGCTTTTGACGATATATTCCTGAAGCGAATGTACAATTATACGAAAGTGACAAACAATGGGTGATCAGGTTATGAGGAGAGAAGTATTGGAAAAATATAGTTACGCCTGGATTGATAAGGCGGTAGAAGAGGCAGTGACAGATCAAGAGAAATGACGATGAATATCTTAGGCTTAGACTGGCATGGCGGATTAACGTCAACAGAATTTCTCCAGAACACCAGGGACCCAGGTTTGGGGAGACAGACGAACTTCTACACCATTTTCAGGGCCTATGATGATATTGTTGTCGAATATTTTTTTGTTTTGTTTGGGTGTGCGTGCGCTTGCTTTGAACTCAAGTGTAGTCTATATACATGCTACTACTGCTAGTGCTGTTTGCGTGTGGATTAGCTTTCTCTATAACCATTGCCCCTCGCTATCAGGCGAACCCATTCCGACTTCAAAGGTGCTTGTAATTTACGCCCCCAGGTCAAAGTTGAGAAGTCAACATTTTAGTCCAACTGACCTGCCCTGACCTGTCTAAGGGGTTTAACCTTCTACATCGGCATCAGTACACCGGACGTTTAAGAGCGATGGTTCGTATCCATTCGGCCACGATAACCTCCACAAATAACAAGTAAAGTGGTATCTCCATTCTTCCTCATCAAAGTATTAAAGTATCCACTTACATTACTAAAACCTATTTAATTGTGTCGATCTGTGGCGGTAACAAGTACTACATAGATGGCACACCTTTTACTTACTTGGTTCGTATCATTGTGTACCTTACATTCTACGTTGTAGGGGTTATCTTGTCGCGTTATCTCCATGGAGCGCCCAACACCAACAGCCGGTTATCAAACAGAGGCACTTCAAGTACGCAGTTCGTACTGGCAAGGGAAACGTGTACGCCCTCAATTATTTGGTCACGTGGTATTATATCTTAATTTTGTCAGGTCTTAGATATTACTGATTTACCTACCGTATGTTTGGTAGGTTAGTTATGAATCTGGTGGAAGGTTGAGTTTTGTAAGTCCGATTCACTGCTATCCATGTCGTCAGAGTCCTTCAAAGGGTGTTTAGTAGTAGTTCTCAGTTAAATTAACCACTAGAGGAGAGTGGGAAACAGCTGTCAGTGACCGAAAGAGCTTTTTCTTTGCCCTCGCACGCTTTGAACTCAAGCGTAGTCAATACACATTAATTATTGTAGCAATGGACTAAATTTTGTATGTGGACAAGGCCTCCGACAAGCTTTCCTGTACAGGCCTTACTATTACCAGTGCCCTCGTGATCAGGTAAACCCACTCCTTAAAACATAACAGTATACGAAAACTCATAAAGGGAGACAATTCTGCAAATAATGTGATAACGTACTTTATATGTTTTAAAATATTAATCATATCCAGATTTCACAGCAAGGAGTAACCATTAAACGTATGGTAGTTGTTTAGTACAAATGAGTTTAAAAGTAGTATAATTATACTTTGTACTAAGCAACTAATCTTGTGTTTATTGTCGGCTAGGAAACTAAATTTGTCTCTTTACTCCTTCCGTCCTATTCAGGCGTCACACAACCAGTGTTGCCATTTTAGTGCTTTCCGCACTAAATTTATTGCTTTTTTCAAGTCCTTTAGTGCGAAAATTTTGCTTTTAGCGCGGCTGCGTAAATTTAGTGCTTCATAAAATTTTTTGGTGCTTTTTTGAGGTGGGTAAAAATTACTTTAAAAATCATTTTGGGAACACTAAAAAGCCGGATTTGAACTGAAGCGAGGGAGTTAGTTAGTTAGTTAGTTAGTTAGTCGCAGTTCCAACTTCACAGCAATGGGTCGTCCCCATTATACTCTGTTCCTGTGCCAGTGAATATCACACAAAACGCTTCCCACTGCCCAATGTGAAAAGTGGAAAAGACAGGAGTCTCGACAAACAACAGCCCGCACAGATACACTGTGCATAATGCCGCCGCCAGAATGTCAACACAATAGTTCCCCCATGAAACACCCAGTTAATCTCTGATGGAATCGGCAGTCATTTTCCCATCTGGATGTTTCCTAGATGTTCACCCACACAGTCCATGAAATACAGTTCATCGTCGATGGCAGTGGCAGTCAACCAGAAGCCCAGCAGCCACGCATTTCTGCATAAGGCAAAAACCGGTCAACTCTGGGACATAGCCATCTGCCATCGCTCTGAACATGCAGTCACCTTCCAAAAAACCTGGGGCAGATTCAAAAGCATTTCACACGAAACTCACAGCTCACAGTGTCGCACCACGCACTCACTCAGTAGCAGGGCGACGGAACCATCAAGCCTCCTTAGTCGCCTCTTACGACATGCGTGGTAGGCTGCAGTGTTGCTATTCTTTGCTTCCCTTATGGGCCCCGGCAACACACGGGAGAGCGAGGGAGTAAAACAGTCTTAGTACGTTACCACGCAATATTCAACTAATTTAACACACTTTAATACGATTTAGATGAAAGCGAACGCCATCTTGCAGACAAGTCCAAACGTCAATACATTAGCTTGTAATCGAGTTCATAATTTTGTGGTGTCTACATTATCCTTTCATTTAAGCTTATTTGTGTTTCACCATGTGCAAGAAATAATGTCAACATTTCAGAGAACAGTGGCTCAGTGCCACGAGATTTCAAAAATGGTTGTTAAAAGTAGAAGGGGATAATACTTAGTGTTTTTGCAAATATTGCAAATGTTCAATTGCAGCCAGGTTAAATGATATTGAGAGGCACAAGAATACAACGAAACATCAGAAAGCCGAACAACCATTCAGTACACAAAGGCAAACAACAATTGCATTTGACAAACTGAAAGATGATGTCAAAGGAACAGAAGGATGCATGTCTTTGTTCATAGCTGGCCATTGGTCGCTTCGCGTTATTGGCCATTTAAGTGAACTCTGCAAGGTACACTTTAGTGACAGCAAAGGTTGCAAGAACTTTAAGCTAAGGAGAACTAAGTGCAGAGCAGTTATTTCAAATGTACTTGCACCATATTTCACAACAGACTTGACAGCTGATATTGGCAAAAGTAAATACAGCTTATTGATTGATGAGAGCAATGACATTTCTGAAACTAAGCTACTTGGAGTAGCTATTAGGTACTATTCAAAGACAAGAAAGCAGTTTGTGGTTACTTACTTAGATTTAGTTGAACTGAGTGACTGCAACGCACAGGCAATATACAATGCGTTAAAAGATTGTTTAAACAAGAATGGACTTGAGTTGCAAAGACTAGTTGCACTCGGCACTGACAATGCGTCTGTCATGACAGGTGTAAACAATGGAGTATATACAAAATTAAAATCCGAAGTTCCTCATCTGGTACTAATTAGGTGTGTATGTCATTCACTTCAGCTGGCAGTGTCACAGGCTGCAGCTGCTTGTCTGCCTAGGAACATAGAGTTCATGTTTAGAGAAACATATAACTGGTTTTCTCACTCAAGTCTTCGTCAAGCAAAGTACAGGGAGCTTTTTGCTTCAATAAATGATGGACAACATCCGCTGAAGATTGTTCAATTAAGCCAGACACTATGGGTGTCCATTCAACCTGCCATTGTCAGAATATTGCAGCAGTGGGTCGAGCTCAGAACTTCTACATTCTATGTTTAGCGACATGAAAAACTATGTGTATCTCATATTTCTCAAGCATATTCTCGGAGAAGTTCAAAGTGTGAATAAGAAATTCGAAGCAGATATACAGGATCCAACAAAACTACTCAGCGATCTTGTCCAACTTAGTGATTCTATCAGTTCAACGATTGCTATTCATGGGAAAAAAATTACAGAAAGTTATGCTATTCAAGATTATTTAGATTCTAATCCCAATCTAGGTTATGAGTTTGAGAAAGAAATAGCAGAATACAAGTTTCCCGATGAGAAAGAAATTCGTGGAAGGTGCATCCAGTTTTTAATAGAGCTATTGACACAGCTGCGTTTACGTACACCCGATAACGTTCGAGTGTTGCAGTCCATGTCATGTCTTAGTGGAAGTGAATGTCTACAGCCAATGAAGCCCTGTATATTGGATCTTGCTAAAATGTTTGTAGAAGATGCAGCTACCCGCATCGATTTCCAGTGGAGAAAACTTCATCATATGTAGTGGACACAGACCTCTGACACACTTGGACTGTGGGTAGAAATAGCCTCATACAGGGATGCCAACGGTGAAAATCCTTTCAAAGATCTTACAGATTTAGCTTTAACTGTGCTCATTTTACCTCATTCTAATGCGGACGTGGAGCGTATTTTCAGTCAGATGGGAGTTATAAAATCAAAATTGCGGAACAGACTGAACATCAAGAGTTTGACAGCTGTTTTGACTATTAGATATGGAATGAAAAGATATGGCACATGATGTCATGATTATAAACTAACTAAGGATATTCTGCGAAAAATTGGATCACAGGAGGCATATACATGTTTCTTTCAATCATCCTCCTCATCCTTATCATCGTAGGAGCAAACACAGCAGGAAATAGCTACAGAAACTGAAGAGGAGTTGTTTGACTGGGATTTGGCAGATCTGGAACAAACTTCATTCTCATATTCAGTGATAATAATAAATTATAATGTGCTACTTTATAACATTTTGAATGAATACCACCAGTGCATGTTTTAGTGATTTCCCAAAAAATAGTATTGCAATTTGGTGCTTTTTTGGCTCGAAAGTAGTTCTGATTGGGATTTGGCGGATCTGAAATAAACTTCATTGTAATATGAAGTGATAATAATAAATTATACTGTGCTACCTTGTTACATTTGTAATAAAAACAGTTGGTGTTTTTTTTTTTTTTTTGGGTGCTTCCTAAAATTTTTTGTGCTTTTTTGAGGTCGATTTTGGTGCTTTTTCATCAAAGGGAGATGGCAACACTGCACATAACTTAGTTAGTTAGTCGACAGATCATCCTCATTGCACATCGAACCATTTAGTCCATAAGTGCTCGGATCCCCTCCTCAGCAAATCCCGTAGCGTGTAACTGCTAACGACACCAGTTCTGTGTTGGTTTATCAATCTTCTTTGGCTTCCTGCGTAGTGTTCTTGTTTGGCTATTCTCGCAGTCTGGCCATGGTTGTAGATTCACAGTCATCACTTGGTTCTCGCAAAAGTCTTACTTCTCGTAGAGCATTCAGAATGTCAGCCTGGTCCATGGCGCGTCCGCCCTCCACAGTAGCTTTACCTGCGAGCTTGTCAGCCCGCTCATTTCCTTGTACTCCCGCATGCCCTGGCACGAAGATGAAACTAATCTTTGCCAGCCGAGACCGCTCCAGAGACAGCAACCATTCTCTTCGGATCCACCCCATCTCTATCCTCTTGAGCATGCTCATTGAGTCGCTAAGGAAACATGCCCTAGTGAATGTCTGTGTCTCGAGCCATGTTATTGCTTTACTTACTGCCATGACTTCCATAGTCAGGCTACTTGTGGTCTCAGCAAAAGCACCAGAGTCCTCCTTCACAATTCTCCCTCCGGCCTGAGCCGTAAAGGCCCATGAGCTTCTCACATGTCGGACGACCGACCCATCTGTGTAAATGACAGCATCACCGTCTAGCGAATTCTCGAAAATCAACGCTTGTACTTCCGCCTCCACAGCAGCCGGATTTTCTTGTCTGCATTTTCTGTCTAGTTGGATGCAAACTGAAAAGGACGTACAGAAATCTGTTGGCACTTGTAACCACTCCTCGCCAGGTTCTAAGTCCTCAAGTGAACACACCTGTTGAAGAATGTCTTCGGCTTGACCCATCCACGACCGTCCTCTTTTTAACCTGCTGCCCTTCACCTTCATAATTTCACTATGCAGTGGATGTTGTGTGTTTGCGTTAACTCTGAGGTAGGCGCGTGCTCTGCAAATTTGTATTCTGTCTTCAATGGTTGGAAAATCAAGAAGGTAGCGCATCGCCCTGCATGCTGTATCTCTTGTACATCCAAGAATAATGCGCATAGCTTCATTCTGTATCCTTTCCATCCTTTCTATCTGCTTACGGCTGAGAGTCAGGATTGCCATTGCATACTCAAAAACAGACATGACCAGCCCCTCGTATAGAAGACATAGATGGCGCTGCTCACAGTTTGCTGCCGCCATCACCCGCATCGCAGCCAAACCCCGCTTGGCCTTTGTTATCACCTGGTCTATGTGCTCATTATAAGCAAGGCTTCGATCAAAACGTATCCCCAGATAATTCATTGCCTGCGTTATTTCCACAGTCTCTGAACACAGTTTACAGTTGGTGTTGGAGTGTTGACAATATGATTATTCAACGAGAACCACGTCACTGTTGCCTTTGTTGGGTTGACCATTGCCCCAGCTTCATCACACCAAGTACTTATGCGATTGAGTTCGGTTTGTAGTTCCACAGCAACCTGATTCCTATCCTTCCCCTGACGATACACTAAAACATCGTCGGCATATGACAGTGTCCTACCCGGTCCATTGATCTGCTCGCTGGTGATTCTCACAGTGTAGGCGTTGAACAGTACCGGAGATAATGGTGATCCCTGTGGTAGGCCAGGATATATTGTTGTTGGTTCCGAAGTCCAACTGCCACATCTAAAAACTACTTTCCGTTGGAAGAGGGCTGCAGCGATCCAACTAAGGAGGAATGGACTTATATTGAGTTCAAGAAGCTGAAGCATTAAAAAATCCAATGGTACTCTGTTGTACGCGTCCTCAAGATCAATCGCTGCAGCAAAGGTTTCAATGCCTGAGTGGAAACCTTCATAGACATCATGGGCAAAAACTGCTGCATTGGTCCAGGTTTCTCTTTTTGGACGGTACCCACCCAGGGTAGGTGGGAAAACACCTTACCCCTCTAGCTGGCTTGATATTTTTCTGGCAATTAACTTCTCCAGCAGCTTGCCTATTTTATTCTGCATGATTATTACTCGATATCCCTGAATTTTTGTGTGGTCTTTGCCAGGCTTCGGCAAGGGAATCAGATAGCTGTGTAACCACTCCTCCTTGATGCTAGCACTCCCTATACTGTTGTTGTACATGTCTGCTAGTTTCTCTAGCTCGTTGTCGGTACACCTATTGATGTCGTCGTATCTTATGCCATCTGGCCCTGGAGCGCTGTTTTTTTATCGTCGAAGCACAGCCTTGATTTCTTTCACTGTCACTGTGTCTTCATCCGAAGTGTTCTGGGCCTTGCACCTGTCTGAGGTGACCTCCTTGGCAAGATTTCGGCCTCCCATGTCTGTCTGGTTGCTCTGCTCTAGATAGCGTTCAAAGAGGGCTTTGCCCTTGTCCTCGTCAGTCCTCTGCCAGATGAGGTCAGCACCTTGGAAGTCAGAAATGCTCTTATTCTTGACTACCCCACTCATGCTTTTATGTAGTCGCCAGAACAATTTCAGTGACTTGTCTGTGCTTACTCTTTGACACACCTCTGCCCATTTTTCACTTTTAACCACCTTGACCAGTTTGTTTAAATAGCTTACTTTTGTGTGCATCTCTCTTTCTAAGTGCATGCAGGGACTAGGATGGCTAGCTCTGTTCTTCTTGGCATTTTGCCATCTCCTTACAGCACTACGCTTATCCACCCAGGCCTTCTCCACCTCGAAATTCCACCAAGGTGGCTGCTCCCAGCTTTTTTTCCTGCCCTGAAGCTTTCTGCGCTTGTCACGTCTTATTTTACTCACCACATCTTGCCCTGTACTGTCATACCGGAAAGTCTTGACCGTTAACTTGAGCTGCCTGGTTCTGCCTTTCTCCACCAATATGCTGCAAGGGTGGTGGTCGCTGCCGTGGTTTCCTAGGACACCCCGTCTACACACTGTAGTGAGTGAAGGAGAAACCAGCGCCAGATCAATAGCACTGTCCTCATCACCTCGACGGCTTGCTGTCCTGGTGACACAGCTGCTGTTGATACAAACCAGGTCAATGGTTTCAAGTGCACTCTCGAGCTCCCCCCCCCCCCTGTGTGTTGGAGAAAATGTTTCCCCATGATCTGCCTTTAGAGTTGAAATCACCACAGAAAATAACATTTCTCTTGTGGCCTAATATGTCACTTAAGCACTGCCACTTCTGGGAATCCATACTCGCGTTGCGGGCATAAACATTAACCAACACGAATGGTAGACCTGATTGAACTCTTACCGCCTATATTTGTATGTCGTCACTGTCCCAACTGGACATGTCTAGCTCTGACGCCACCATACTGTCGAGGATAAGAATCGCCATTCCCAGATGTCGTCTGTTGTAGAAACATTTGAAGCCGGTAATTCGGAGTAGCTGATCACCCAGTCTCGTCTCCTGGAGCGCTACAATGCCATTCCTGTAAACCAGGTTTTCTAGAATAGGGCCCCGTTGTTTTATGATGGCGCAGTTCCAAAAAAGAATGCGGATATTCCCGGGGCCCAGACGGCCACACTTGAGTCTAAAACGCCTTAAACCACCACCTTGCCGTTTGCGACCTGCCAGGCGCCCACGTCGCCTTGTTAAGTTGACTGCCCACCGCTCGAAGAACACACGTTGTTCCGCCAAAAAAAAAAAAAAAAACCACCACAGAACCACACACGTTGCGAAAAATCACTCAAGGATAGTTTCGCTCGATGCATGAAACTCTATAGCATCAGTGCAGATCTTGAATAGAAACTCCTGGTTTTACATCCTGTTACACAAATTACACACAAGAGATAAAAAAAAATCCATCTCCTACGCGAAAAAGGTAACGGTCACAAAACCTGGAGGTTCCACCGAGATCATGATAGCCTGAAGCGTCATGACTTAATCTCACACAACTTAATCTATCCAAATAAAGTTAGCTATTACCTTCTACGGACAACGATCCCTTTCAAATTGAAATCCGAAGTGTGGCTGATTCGGTCACAGGATGGTAAATCTGAGACGGGTGGGTTCTAATGATAACGTCTCTTCTGGCGTTGACTAGGGTAGAGGTAATGGAAACACGATATCCAAATTGTATTCCCCCACGGGCAGTGGGTTAGAGACTATAGCAGGGGTGAGGAACCTTTTTTCTGTCAGGGTTCATTTAGATATTTATAACCTCAGTCGATGGCCATACAAAATTCATTCGTTCATTCGGTAGCATGTCCTTTGCGGAACTTCGCTCTCATAACAACCTTCTGGAAAACTTCTCGGTCATAAGCAAGATGTCCCGCGTCCGATACACGCATCTAGAGATCATCCGCCACATCCTGCACACATTTTCTCTTTGGCCTTCCTCTTCCTCTCTTCCCAGGCATATACCCCTCCATTATAGTTCTCTCCAAACTTTCATGACGTTTCAAGCGACCAAAATATTTAAGTTTTCTTTGTTTTATCGTCTTTAGTAGCCAACCTTCTTCAATATTCAGCTCTTGTTGTATAGATGCATTTGTTCTTTTCTGTATCTAACATATTCTTAGAACACGTCTATAACATTTATATTCAAAGGCATTTGTGCGCTGTTCAGCTTGTTTAGTAAGTATAGTTTTTTTTTATTTTTTGTTTTGCATATCCCTTACAGGACGTTGCAATCAACACCAGTATTTTTCAGCTGCTGTTTATGTACTAGGCAAGGTTACGCTCAGTAGTTTGCCATTGCTTTCTGAGCAACCGGCTCACATACCCCTAAGTTACCAACGCGGCGAGAACAGCTACCGATTCTCGCGCAGGTTACGTTATTCACGAGAATATACGGGATTGCGGAGAAAGACGTTAATTCCTAGGCCAGGGAGACCAGTATAAAATTAGGAACTTAAATATTAACCTGCTACATTTGGTCACACCATTATTTAACTCATCATTAATGTTATGGCTGCAACTGCTTCTATTTGGTGATGCGTATGTTGCAACTCGCAACTGTTTTTTCCAGATATGCATTGGTCAGTCTGGTGCACAGTTGACTCTTTGCGATGGTAGGTTTGAAATTAACTGCTCGCAGCAGTAAGTTGTTCCGAACACAGATGTATATTTCAGTGCCTTTCTCCTCAAAGTTGGAAATTCATCACTACTTATTTACCGTTTATAGAACTTAAGTTGCCTTGGCGGGGCCAGACCAAATGATTTCGCAGGCCCTATACGGCTCTTGGGCCGGATGTTTCCTGCCCCTGCGTTAGAGTGTCGACAATAAAGTACCTAAAACCAATGGTGGAAACACTGCCAATTATGCCTACTTTCATTTAACTCGTGTGTACTATGTTGAATCATGACGTGGTTACATCTGAATATGCCTTTTAGCAGCTGTGAAGTTCCTTCACTGGGCTCATGCCTTAATGTAGTCACCGGGGGGTCTCTCCGTGATTATATGTTATGTTTTGTGTATGTATTTGTTTGCTGATTAAGGCTAGTCGCCGCAACGTCCTGTGTTTTTCGTAATTCTGTTTCGTAATTCTGTTCTGTAATGCTGCATTACTTTGTGTTATTTTATACTGTTTACATCACCGATCTAGCACATCCAGCTAGTTTCTAAGCTTAGAGAGAGGAATGAGGGTTTTGTTTCAGAATCCTCGTAGAGAAGGTACTTTGGTCATACGTCGAGAGAACATTCCCACCGCCGCCATTACTCCGATTGATCCAAGCTCTTCTCAGAGCTCAAGCAACATGAGCTCCAGTGCATCAGACTTAAAAGACTCAAATCCTCAAGAAGGTTAACAACCAATCACTCGTAATTGTTACTTTAACTCTTTGCCCCACAGTTTTGTTTTCCCTCATAATAAATCACTCGCAATTGTTACTTTAACTCTTTGCCCCACAATTTTGTTTTACCTCATAATTAAACACGCATGTATTGTCTGTCGTTTATAGAAGTAGAAGAAAGAATTAGGGATTATACAACATAAAAATTGAACGCTATAGTTACCGACCTTCTCCGTAATCCCGTATATTCACGTGGGTGACGCAGCTGCGCGAAATTCGGTAGCGGATCGCGCCGCGTTGGTTACGAGTGTGTGAGCTGGTCGCCCAGAAAGCAATGGCAAACTACTGAGCGTAATCTTGCCAAGGCATCAACAGCAGCTGAAAATGTTGGTGTTGACTGCAATGTCCTGTAAAGGATATGTGAGAAAAAAAAAGTTGCCTACCGGGATTCGAATCTGTTACGTCGATGATCGCCAAATAATACATGCGTGTTTATTTATGAACTGTCTTAATGGCCCCAAAGGATTCCCCAATTGATCTGTCTTTGTTTTAGCTTCTTCGTGCTAAAAAAATTAATGCAACATCAATTCTGGGGCTTGTCCTGTGCTGGATTTTGCTCCCATAACAATCTTGTGAATTTCTCCATATCTCAAGTCATACGTTACTTTATGTTAAAAGCTAGTTGCATGTCCTTTTCGTTTTTTATTTTGTTTTACAAAACGTTGCAGTAAACTCCAGCATTTATTTGCAGTTTTTGATTTACTAGACTATTATAGTTTCAGTAGTTTGCCATTGCTTTAGGAGTAAAATTAAAATAAGTTTAATTGCGGTAAAGCTGTTAAACATACAAGTCACTATTTTACTCTTAATAAGCGGGAGAGGGAAGTGACAGCTGTCACAAATGACAAAGTAGACATTGTGGTAACACAGTCTTCAGCAATAGAAAACAAACACAGACAATGGGATGACAACACAACATCTACATGAAGAACAAAAAAAAAAGACACTTATCTTATCATCATCATCCGGTGCTATGCCGGCTGGCGTGGGCGATCATGCCTCGCCACAAATTATGATCTCTAATGTCATGGATCAATTCGTGCGCTGACTCCCTTCCATGCCATGACACAAGACTGTCAAGAATCTTCTGACGCTGTCTTCCTCTATCTCTCTTTCCGTAAATCTTACCTGTTGTCACAACATGTTCCAGTTTTTGTCTTCTCATCACGTGGCCATGATTGGCCTCTTTCTGATGTTTGTGATAAGTTGTCTTTGCGACTCAAATGTTTTGCATATCCTTTACAGGACATCGCCGTCAACATCAGCATCTTTCAGCTGTATGTTGATTTCTTGGCAAGATTACGCTCAGTAGTTTGCCATTGCTTTCTGAGCGGCCGGCTCATTATCCCGCAAGTCACGAGCGCGGGTCGAACCGCTTCCAGTTCTCGCCTCGCTGCGAGAGCCTGCGTGGATAAACGGGATTACGGAGAAAGTGGTTAACCCCTCAGCCAGAGAGATCGGCCTTTGCGACTCAGCTTCCCTTAAAACATTCTGATTGTTTATTTTGACTGTCCAATTAATTTTCAGCATTCTTCTATAAAACCCCATCTCCAAGGCTTCCATTGATTTTTTGGTCTGTTTACTAGTTGTCCAGGATTCTCTTCTACGCAACATGCAAGAGCTCTTTCTCTAACTTTCAGGGACAATGACTTATTTTCTTCATTTGATAGAATGCAGTTTTTTCTTGCCCTATTCTGTTCTTTATCTCAGTGATGCATCTTCCATCTGATGTTATTCATGTGCCTAGATATCTGATATAGATATCTAGATACGCATCTCAGACAACTTTAATCCAACTGCAGTGGATAAATCCTACACTAAGAAATCAGATCCCACTGCGAGAAGAGGTCTGGTCGCGTTCTGTGAAATGTGGCGTTGCCTGATCACTGCTTGTAAGATTCCGAGAAAACTAGGCGATGTAATATCCCAAATTTGAAAGAGCCTTCAATGCGTCAATATGTAAACTGTCCCTGACAATGTCTGGATACATGTGGGTTAAAGATAAAGCTCTCTTCCTCTTTCTATTTCCCTCACCCCCTCCCTCATATACATTAACCACGAAAAAATACTCAAGGAGACTTGGGATGCACTACCCAAACAGGTCATGGGTCGTAACTATGACATGACATTCAAAATAATGTTTTCCCGTAGTGAATTTGAATAACGAAGACACAAACGACACGCAGATATCAGTCACGTCTCCTATCACCCAAACACGGCCCGCTCACACGTGTAGACTCAGCGGACGACAGAATCCTCCACACACACACACACGCACGCACGCACGCACGCACGCACACACGCACACACACCAGTCACCCCAAAACCTCTGTAGTTGTTCTCAAGTAGTTGTCCTTAAGCTGTCGTGGGAGTTGGGAGGTGAGTTACACACATGAGTCATTCTCATTCCGAAACCTTGGTAGCCGTTCTCAAGTAGTTGTCATTAAGCTGTCGTGAAAGTGGGGAGGTGAGTTGCGCTCACCTGCGTCAACACTTTACTTATTGTCTCATCTCATGGCACACCGTACTTGGACTTACCCCACCCCTCCTCCCCCCACACACACGCCCGCGCGCGCGCACACACACACACCCGCTCACACAAAATCACCTACAGGTTTTAGGGAGAGAGGAGCTACCCTACCATGCAAGCGAAGCAAGCAACCCTATGACTGGCCCAGAAACTAACACAGTGTGTAAGATTGATATTGAAGATTTACCTCTGTGTAGAGGCATATTGGGGCGTAATCAGGTCATGACCCAGCACAGCACACGTGCACTGGTTGAGATTAGGCCTAGGATGGTCATGTTTCTTTCGCGGGTTTTAAGTATTCACTATCAACAGACTCCCGTCCTACGCCCAGATGGAAAATTACGGGTATAATGACAGCAAATCAAGACGAAAAAAAGGGTTCCAAATGTTGCTGTATGTAGCCGAGGCGCGGTGTTGGGGTGAGCGCCCAACATTGCTCAAATACCTCAATGGCTCGTGAATACATAACCTATGCAGCAAAAGTCCAACTCCTGGCCTTCACGTGGCGGGCCTGTTTAAACTAACAGGAGAAGGGGCGACGGCGAGTCTCTGGCGCCGGAAAATAACCAGTATGCTCTAGATGTGTATGCACGTACATGCATGCGCAGACAGGTGTGTGCGCGAACACATCTACATTCGAGTGAGACCACAGTCTGCTCTAGCAAAGAAAGGTGCTGAAGACGGAGGCAACCAGCCAAGAGGCGCACCACAGAAATCAGGATGCCACGCAATCACGCAAAATGGAATATGTCGACTACTGCTAATCGTTATGGTGCTCGCCCTGCTTTGGACCCCCAGGCAGGTGCAGTGCCGGGCCCTATGTCTCGAAAGGGTCCAACCCCAACTACTGGAGGTCCTTCTCAGATGTCCTGTGGAGCCAGGGGACATGAGAATAGGACGACTGGCCATACTAAACGAAGACTTAAAATAATGCACTGGAATGCGGAGGGAGTCAGCAACAAAAAAATAGAATTAGAAAAAATCTTGGACCAAGAAAAAGTAAGCATATGTTGCTTGCAAGAAACTCACCTCAATGAAAATATAGCCTTCAAAATCAGAGGCTACCAGTGTTACCGATCTGACCGAAAGAACAGGCGAAAAGGTGGGATACTGACCCTTGTAAGAAATAACATCATGGCTTCCCAAATCAAAGTCTACATGGAAGGGGCTGAGTATCAGACACTTAAACTTAAGACAGGTAATACAGATCTACATCTGATCAATTACTACTGTCCAAGTGACCGCCCACAGGCACTGGACACTCTACCACTAAAAGAAAAAATGATTGTGTGTGGCGATTTCAACAGCCACTCGCAGAGCTGGGGCTATGATCACATGGACCAGAGAGGAGAGAGACTGGAAGACTGGCAAGATGAGAATAGATTCATGTTGATTAACAAGCCGTCCGACCCACATACTTTCTACTCGAGATCATGGCACTCTACAACTACACCTGACCTGGCTTTTCATTCACCAGACCTGGAGTGGAACATTACACGAACTGTTGGGAAACAACTTGGTGGCAGTGACCATCGGCCAGTCTTTCTAACCGTAGAAAATGAGCTTGTAAGTGAAAGCAGCACCCTCTCGAGGTGGAACTACAAGAAAGCAGACTGGGCAATGTACAAGCATCGCACCAGCATACTGGTTAGAAACCTGAACACTGAGAAAGACATAAATAAAGCAGTTGAAGAGTTTGGGAAATGCATACTACAGGCAGCGCGAGAAACAGTACCAAGAGGAGCCCGTAAACAATATAAACCCTACTGGAGTAGTGAACTGGAACAGTTGCATAATGATGTTGAAGTGTGTAGAAAGCAAGCAGAGGCCACACCCAGCCAAGAGCACCACAATAAATTCCAGCATGCAAAAGCCAAATTTCAAAGGGCCAAGCTGCAGGCTAGACGGAAAAGCTGGCAGGAGAAAACGGAGTCTCTGAACTTTGAAAGAGACACAAGGAAATTGTGGAAGCTAATAAAACAGCTTAATGACGAGGGCACTGGGAGAAACTCAAAAATTGCACTACATAAAGATGGAAAAATCTTAACAAGAAAGCAAGCAGCTGACCATTTTGCGGACTCGTTCGCACAAGATAGCAATATCAAAATTAGTCCAGAGAAACAACAAGAGATTCGAGAGAAACGACAACATACAGGACAGAAGGAAATAGTACATGAGGTTCTGGAGGCACCCATCACAATCAGCGAACTGGAGCTAGCCATATCAAAACTGAAAATGAGAAAGTCACCAGGAGCTGATGGTATCTCCAATGAAATGATCAGGAACCTAGGAACAGAGGCCAAAACAAAGCTGTTGCAGATCTTCAATAACAGCTGGACCTTAGGCAGTGTTCCACAAGCCTGGAGAGAAGCAATCATGATACCCCTCCTAAAATCAGGGAAAGATGGTTCCATTGCCTCTAGCTACAGACCAATTAGCCTCACCAGCTGTCTCTGCAAAACACTGGAGCGCATCATCAATCACAGACTGCAGTGGTACATTGAAAGTAAAAACATCCTTGTGCCACAGCAGGCTGGCCTTTAGGCAGTGCTACTCTACGGAAGATCAGACAACCTACCTCTCTCAAGAAATTGAGGATGCATTCCAAGAGAAGAAGCTGGTGCTTGCGGCATGGATAGATCTGAAGAAAGCCTTTGACAAAGTCTGGAAAGAAGGTCTGATGAAGAAACTGAGAAACTGCAAAGTCAATGGAAGAATGTACAAATGGGTGAAAGCATACTTGCACAACAGAAGAGCCCGAGTACAGATAGACGGACTCAAGAGCAAGAAAGTACTACTGCGTCACGGTGTCCCCCAGGGCGGAGTCTTGTCCCCCACACTTTTTCTAATCTTCATCAATGATCTTGTTGCTCACCTACCGCATGGAATTAAAGCGGCAATGTACGCCGATGACCTGGTTCTATGGAGCACAAATGAATATGCATCAGTGGCCACCAGATTGCTACAAAGAGCTGTAGATACATTTGCTGCATGGGCAAATAGATGGTGTGTCAGCATAAACACTGACAAGTGCAGCACCACCCTATTTACCCTCTCTCCAAAACAAAAGGCAGGGATCATCCAGATAAATGGAACACCCCTAAGAGAAGATAAAGAACCAACATACCTTGGAGTAACATTTGATGGCAAGCTGACATGGAGAAAGCACATCAACAAAGCAGTAGCAAAAGCCAGAAGGAAAATAGCCATCCTGAGAAAGCTAAGTGGAACCACATGGGGAGCCAGTACGAAAATACTTAGCAAAGTTTACCAACAGAGCATACGACCACACCTGGAATATGGGTCAACTGCGTGGTGTTCAGCATCAAATACCACACTACAAGAGCTGGACAAGGTGCAAAATCAAGCACTTAGAGTCACTACAGGAGGGATGAGATCAACCCCTATAGTGGAAATGGAGAAGATGGGGAGGACACAGGCACTGAGTGAGCGCAGAGATACGAAAACGCTAATACAAGCAGAAAAGTTCCTCAGCTTGCCAGGCCACCCTATGAAGAACAGATTTGAAAACCTAGCTATGGGGCGGTTGAAAAGAAGTAGTTTTATCCACCAGGCCAAACGACTCTGCAGAGAAACCTGCCCACAGTTGGTATCCCCCTAACAACTATTCCAGAGCGAACTCCATGGAAAGATGCGCATAGACTATCATTACAAATCCAGACAAAAGTGAGAGGAATATTTGACAAGGAAGAACAGAACAGTGTGCAGCGCAGAACAGCCACTCTCAGCTTCCTTGATGAAGAATACCCACAGGACCTCTGGATCCGAGTCTACACAGATGGGTCAGCACAAAATGCTGTTCGAAATGGAGGAGCGGGAGTGTACATAGAATACCCAAATAATACTAGGGACACAGCCAGAGTACCGACAGGAAAGTACTGCCATAACTATGATGCCGAAATTGAGGCAATCAAGATAGCAACAGAGAAATTACTAAATAACAGCCATGGTACACAACCTGTGGTGCTACTAACAGATGCAAAATCAGTACTCGAGGCGCTCCTGTCTGGGAAACTGCCAGTACTAAGGACACTACTTTCTGAACTTAGCAGTCAGCATAAAGTCACCATACAGTGGATACCATCCCACTGTGGAGTACCCGGAAACGACAGAGCTGATCAATTGGCTAAGGAAGGAGCCAAAGAGGAACAGCCTGATGTGCCCGTTACATACCACCAAAAGAAAAGAATGATCAAATCAGTCAGAAAGCCACCAAAACCTGCTCAAGATGACTACCACATTATGGACAGACCAGAACAAGTCATTATTCTGCGCCTCAGAACAGGACACAATAGATTACGCAACCACATGTATACAAAATTCAAGATTGGTGAAACAGCCATGTGCACATGTGGATTGGCGTCGCAGACAGCAGAGCACATACTCCAAGACTGCCCAAAATATAACATATCTAGGCAAACCTTCTGGCCTAGAGAGACGACAGTGGAAGATAAACTCTATGGACCACTGTGTGAACTGAAAAAAACAGTTCAATTCATGCAAGAGACGACATTGCAGATATAGACATATTTCAAGCGAACGAAAGAAGAAGAAGAAGACGAAAAAAAAACATACTGACCTTCTACAAGGTCAAAACACTGAAAAATGAAAACATAACTGGTTTCTTTGTTTTGCTTTGCTCTCGCTCGCTTTGAACTCAAGCATAGTCCATACACACTATTTATAGTAGTGATGGACTGAATTTTGCGTGTGGGTTAGCTTTCCATATTAACAGTGTCCCTCGCCATCAGGCGAACCCACAATGACTTCAGAGGTACTTGTAATTTACGTCCCCAAGTCAAGGACGACAGGCCAACAGTTTAGTCCAGCTGTTGAACCGCCTACCTCGGCATAAGCACACCGGATGTTTAAGAACACGCGCTCTTACCCGTTCGGCCATGTTGACCTGCATAACTGGTTTGTACACAGTTTTATGTCTCAGAAACTAAAATACTGTGGCCACGTCAAAGGTCACAGGGAAAGAAAGAGCGGTTACTGGAAGACGAAGCTGGGGTCCACTAAGGGGGCGGTGTACACAAGATAATAAATACACCTTAGTGTGCCAGGGGCAGGAGCGCCGGCGCAGAATCGGTCCCCCCCTCCCCCAGGTGGGTGAATGTGATGAGAGCGACATTCTCGCGGTGAAGAAAAGTAGAGGCATACGCCTCTTTCGCCTTTTTTTTTTTTTAAATACGAAGTTCTTCATAGGGACAGACTATTATAGGAAAGGATCGGGACAACCATCGCGGAAAGATTACAATGTCTGCCTTCGGCTAAACGGGGTTCGGTCCTGGCATAGAGATAGGCATTTCCCCGAAACCGTTGGTATCTAAAGAAAACACACGTCACCCCTGATCTCTTAGATCAGTGGTTCTCAACCGGTGGGGAATTCCCCCCCCCCCCCAGGGGGGAATTTTGGGGTTTCCAGGGGGGGGGGGGAATGAAGATTATTTCAAGATCGCGTTAATACAAGAACCGATTACTTGATATTGTTTTTCCTTTCATACTTTACGGTTCTGTACGTATCACCCTTCTGAAATTCATTTTATAACGTAAGTAGATCCGCAAATCACGTTTTATGTAGATGTCTAGACTTGTTTTAGTATGTGCTATTAAATTTAGCTTCAGTTATTACGTATACTGTGTAGGGGCAGGGGGGGGGGATTTTTAGGGAGGAAATACGAAAGGGGGGGATGATGTTCTAAAAATATGGTGGGGGGGGGAATGACGTCCTAAAAATATGGTGAAGGGGGGGGGGGGGGGCACGGGCCAAAAAAGGTTGAGAACCACTGTCTTAGATAGTGATCTAAAACGTAGTTTTTTTCGGATTGGGGCAAAAACATGAAGCCTCGTGTGCCAGTTAAAATCCCCACCGCAGTTGGAAATCGCAAAGAGTAGGCCTTAATTCCACCTGTCCTGGCAAAATTGATAGGAAGTAAAAATATACCATTGGGTAGATAGAGCCAGTTACCTTGGATGGAATATGTCTAGAGGAAGCAAACTTTACACAAATGTACGCAGAAGTCCGAAACACTAACCTTTGAGGTGCATAACTATGTGTGACGTTCCCTCCCCGAAACAGAGACGAAGAAGAGAAAGGATAAATAGACGGACCACCATAGTTGAATTTACTAAGTTCAACAGGCTGATTTGATTTCACCATAACCCGGTCTTTCCGCCGCGTCTGCACCTCTAGTCGTTGCTTTCTGTCGGGTAAATTTTGGGATTTATTTCCTCGTTTGAAACAACTTAACATAACTTACAGTATATTTTGTTTACACCTATATGTCATTAATATCTAGTATGTGTAAGTTGCTTATTGACTGCAGTACGCTGAACTTGTTTTAATTAGTTTATTGTGAAGAATGCCACTTTATTTCCTTAAAAAGTTGAAAGTTTAACTAAAAAAAAAAAAAAGTGATCCAGAATTGACTTCATCACGGCCTTTGTGTTTTTAAGTTGTTAATTATAACAGATAACGCTTGCATTCATGTAAGGTGATAGAGAGTGTCGAAGAATCCATAGTGTAATCTAATGGAATGATATCAATTATCATATTAATATTACTGATATAAATTTTATAATTTAATTAGTTTAAGTGGCAACCGTTTGAAACTTTTTTTTTACCACAGTCAGACGCCAGAGTAGCATATAATAAAGAATATTTAAAAATTGGGTTTTTACTTATAAAATCATCACAGTTGGATACAGGGTGACAAGACAAATCCAACGGTATCTAAATGAATACTGTACGATAATTCTAAGCGGAGTTATTAATATTATTTTTGTGTTGTGAGCTTTCTTTTGTTGATTAAATAAATATGCAATAATTCACTAATTTAATGTAAGTAAATAAGTTTGTAACTGCTGCATAAATTAAGCAGCAGTTAATAATAATATTATTAAAATGTTAAATAATTAAAAAAATAAAAATATTAATTAATTAAATATTTGCTAATAATTGACTTCTACGTCTGCTCTATAATTACACTGTTCTGTATCTAAAAGTGAGCAATTAAAAATTAAATACTATAATTTAAAAAAAAAAAAAAAATTATTTTACAGTATTTTATTTAAATAATTATGTACTGGTGCACTGCTAAGAAAAAAGGATACTTTTGCCTTAATTCACCCCAAACAAACGGAATCCCAGGGTATGATGTCACATCCAGGGGTTCCCTGTGTTGCGCCATAGCTCGGTGTGCAATTTTAATCGGTGTGCAACAGTTGCTCTCGGCGACATAATCCCCAACTGTAACTGGCAAAATGAAATGCTTGTCAACTCTTGAGACCAGCAGTATATGAAAAGAATGATGATGATCTGTCTGTACGGGAGACGTGAGGCCTTGCAGCCATGTGGCCTTGTCTTAGCGGGAGGATGTCCTGCCGACATACATGGTGAGTGTCATCGTCGGCATCTTTATCTGTCCTGACGCTCAGTCAGCGATAGCACCATGATGACATGATTATGAGAACAGTGTCTAGCAGAATGTCAGATGCCATGATGCTGCTGCAGAAAAACAACGCTACTCTGCTTGTCGTGGACAGCTGCTGCTGCTGCCAGTTCCAGAAAACTCATGACGAGACAGGCACAAACACACACACACACACTCACACAGAATCGGTTGCCAAAGCCAAAGAAACACTGGGGCAATTGAAACGCACTGTACCCGAACACAGAGGAGATCACCGTCAGTGCTAAATATAGCTGGTGACCCTAAATATAGCTGGTGACGTTTGTTTGGGGTGAATTAAGGCAAAAGTACCGAAAAAAAGTACTCCTTACAGGTTTACAGACGAGTCTGAAAACTTGGCTTTCAAAATTATTTTCAGTCATGTCATATGCTGAAAAATTATACAAGTACACAGATAAATTACTGCTACAAATGAAACTTGTAATCTGTTTAATTTTAGTAGTTAAATTGCCAGTTCTAATTATAAATAAATACAGGTCCGCTATAGTTTAGTACTATTGTATGGGCGCTGCCATTTTGAATTTTGTGTTATGACTGCCACATCTCATTTTCATGGTTGTGCTAAACATGTTTTTCTGAACGCTGTTGAAAGCCATGATTGTTGAAACTCTTCATATATATGTAAAATTGTACGGAGAATTCAAAAATGCAACAAAAAGTCAAGGTTGGTTTGAAATACAGGAGTTATAAGACAAATTAGCTTACTGTTCATGAATCAACTTCAAGGAATTCAAGAGAAGACAGTTTCTCAAATGCTTTGCAGTTTAGCAGACGGACCACTGCTGCAATTATTAGAGTTGTTTCCTGCGACGTCGTGCCACGTTGGTTTCAAATACATCGAATCAAACCAGACATGGCTAAAAATCGGAAGTGACTGGAGGGTTGCTAATAATCTCCCGGGAAAAAGATTTCCCCCATATTAACCAAGTTCGGTAACTGACATTGTTAGCCATAGCATAGCAATGCAGAGGTTGAAATTGAAATGATAAAAATTATGTTACAGTACCTGCAAATAAATTAAGATAAATTTTTTGAGAACAATGCAGTGTTCTTGTGGCAACATATATATTTGTGAGTCATGGACAATTTCACATTCACTAAGGAAGAAAATTGATACTTTTGATCTAAAAAAAAGGTTGCAGAAGAAGTTCTTATATATTGAACATTCCTGGACCAAAAAAGAAGATAACATACTGACATTCTGCAGGATCTGATTAATAATAAAGACAACCGCTTATAAAATAAACATCTTATTTAGGGAGTTCAATCAAATAGTTTGGCCATATTGAATGTCACAGTGAGTTGGAAATAGTGATGGGAAGCATGCTGGATTATGCAAACATATAAATATAAGGTAATGAAATTAATTTTAAAAAAAGTTCTTAGTCACATTTCAAATGATTGCAAGCCCTTGTGGTGGTGAATTTTGTGCACTGGAACCTGCTAGACCAGTGGTTCTCAACCTATTTTGGCCCGTGTCCCCCTTCACCATATTTTCAGAACATCATTCCCCCCCCTTTTGTATTTCCTACCTAAAAATTCCCCCCTCCCGCCCCTACACAGTATACGTAATAATGGAAGCATATACTAAAACAAGTCTAGACGTCCACATAAAACATGATCTGTGGGTCTACTTACTTTATAAAATGAATTTTAGACGGGTGAGACGTACAGAACCGTAAAGTATGAAGGGAAAAACAAGATCAAGTAATCGGTTCTTGTATTAACACAATCTTGAAATAATCTTCATTCCCCCCCCTGGAAACCCCAAACCCCCTCCCCCCCCCCCCCCCCCCCCGGGGGGGGGGGGAAATTCCCCACCGGCTGAGAAGTCACTGTACTAGACCATCTTTAGAGTAGGCGTGGCTTTCAACACAAGTCGATCAGCTAGCAACATCTTTTTTCCCCTCTCATTTGTCAGACTTGTGGACACGTTGAATTCATACAATATTAATTAAATTCTCTGTCTGTAATTGACATCGAGATTTGAATGAGGTATGTTGGATTTTATTTTGTCAGCCACATCCATATTTTTTCCCATAATTAAAGCATACTTTAAATTTTATTAGAATAGCTATATTCAAGTTTCTGTCATGAACAGAAATGTTAATTTGTGTGTGAATTTCTCTTCAACTTTAGCACCTAGTCATGACCTAAGTAGTAGTAGTAGTAGGCCTCTTTTAGTCCTGAAGGACTATAGAGTTGTGCTTTTGAGGAGGTACCTTACAGCACTGCTTGTGACTATAGTTCAATGCGAAGACTTATAACTGGTAACTGCTGCTTTCCATGTTGTGTCACCGCTGTTACGCAGTGCTGAAGTGACCTCTTCAGGGCACAAGCCTGGGCAATGGAATTTGGAGAACCAGCTGTTGCCCAGTAGCAAGTTCCCCCTCTCCTACGTTCACCAATGTTGACCAAGGGAAAGGCAGTAAGTAGTCTATGCATCTTAAGCATCGGTGCCGTCGCAGGAGTTGCCAGAACTGTGTTGTTTTCAACATGGAACTGCCTTAGGGACTCCATCTCCGGATTTGTCCTCAGGGTTTACTCCCGAAGCCTTTCCCATATGGGTATACCCACAAGGCAGCAGAGGTTTGAGTTTTAGAGTTCTCTCTCTTAGAAGAGATACCAACCAAGGCTGACGAGCCTCCTCTGCCCTGGGAATCAATAAGGAGGGAAGTCTACCATTCTTCCTTCCTGGCAGTGACAATACTGATGAAATGACCATAGCCATTGTCTCTATTGAGAGATCCTCAGCCCACCGTCACTGACTTGAAGCCATAACCAACAACTATCTGTCGGCTGCTCCCAAGTCTAATCCACCACTTGCTCATGTGGCTTCACATTACTCTCTTTGGGGGGCTAAACGGGTACTCCACTTTGCCGAAGGGCATCCCATATTACTCCATGGTAAGCTAAAATGCAGAAGTAAAGGAATATTATTGTTGTTACATTTGTCTGTTTTGTTCCAGATGTGACTTTATCCATCTAGTTTGTTTTCTTCTTTCCTATCTCAACAGATTGCTTGCTAGTTTATAATGACTGTATAATTGATGTCCAGTATTTGAGTCGAGATTCTAAGGGCAGTTGTGTCATACAAAACAGAGCATAATGGCTCTGCCCACTATGAGGACGGTCAGTACAGTAACCTCCCCACTTCCACGTAAGTCCATTTTCTGTTATTTTTTGTTTTGTTGTTATGTATCTAGCAGTTTTTGGGCTCTACGTCATTTAGTTATTCATTGTTGTTCCTTGTCTACCCGTGGTGAAGTGTGGATAATGAACAGACAAGCTGAAAAACATCTGCTGGCTGTAGAAATGTGGTTTCTAAGGAAAATGCAAAGAACACCATGGACAGACAGAAAAACCAGTGACCAAGACCTACAAGAAATAAATGAAAACCGTAAACTGATTAGAGAAATTAGACGTAGACAGTCACAATTTTGTGGGCATGTTATGAGAATAAATAATTTAGAGAACTTGGTGACAACTGGCAAGATCAAGGGGAAGAGAACAAGGGGAGGGTAGAGAAGTAAATACCTGGATGGCTTGGCCATATTGTATGGTTGAGACAAGAACACTGAGCTGATCCACGACTCTGGTGATCTAGTGAGATGGCAAAACATGACCGCCCACGCTTGTTGGCTTGGCACATGATCATGATGAAGTTGACCTGGGAGATTCTAATATTACTGTACTTTACTTTATAACACTGCCATTTTGATATTACTGCATGTATCACTTATGTAATGTTACTGTTTAACTACCGTTATATTTATAAGCTCTTTGCAACTCTTATCACAATGCACATGTTGATTATCCACAGAGAAATCCAAAATTCTTGTGGGAACTCCAAACACATCAGAAAAGGTGAGCTTTCTTCTGTAGATAGACTGCACAGACACTTGTCATGTATGCAAGCTAGGGTTTTTCTTTCCAGCCAGAACAACAGTGGGGTGTATTCTTTATAGACCACTGAGGGAACTAAAAAGACTGAAGTTTATATATCATCATCATCATCGTCAAGTGCCGTGCCAGCTGGCGTAGGCGTTCATGGCTCTCCATAGATCTCGGTCTTTTGGTTTTCTCGATCAACTCTGCTGCTGATATTCCTCCATGCCACCGTATCAATCCATCCAGCATCATTTCTCTTATTCTGCCTCTGCCTCTCTTCCCCTCGATCTTTCCAGTTGTTACGATGTTCTCCAATGCCTCTCTTCTCATCACGTGACCGAAGAAAGATGTTTGTCTCTGTCTTATTGTTGTATATAATGTTCTAGTTTCATTAGCCTGTTTCAGGCAGTCGTCGTTAGTTACTCTGGCAGTCCAAGGAATTCGCAACATTCGTCTCAGGAACCACATCTCTGTTGCTTCTAATTTCTTCTTAATTTGTTCATTTACATTCCAAGATTCACTGCCATACAGCAAAACTGGTTCTACATAGCATTTCAGCACTCTCTTTCTTACATTCAGTGCTAGTGACTTATTGCATAAGATACTCTTCATTTTCTGAAATGCAGCTTTTGCCTGCCCTATTCTGCTCCTAATCTCTGTTGTACATCTTCCATCTGATGTTATAAATGCCCCTAGGTATCTAAAATTATCCACTTAAGGATTTTCCCTTCTATTTCTATGTCACATTTTGGTGTCACCATTTTCTTTGATATTACCATTGTTACTGTTTTCTTGATATTCAAGGAGACTCCTTTCCTTGCACTCTCTGTTTATATATAGGAGACAATATTGCAGATATAGACAATCAATGTCAAACTAATGAAAGAACAATTTTCAAAGTCAGGTAGATCCACATTGTTTGCTCTACCAGAGATTAGAGCCAGTCTTTTTATATGAGAGACTTAGCTCTGTGGTGAAGGGGTTAGGGATGCAATATGTAATTCGCAATCCGCATTCAAAACACAGTTGCTGGTGATTTGGCAGCAGACCATTTTGCATTGCTTTTCATACACTGGTATGAGTGCTGGTCGTTTAGAAAGCATGGCAAACTTACTGAACATGAAATCACAAACAGCCAAAACATGACTGCTATACCCTGTAAAGGATATGCAACTAACTTTTGTTGTAACAGTGTGGCCACCTGCACTTCTTGAGGTCATGCTGTGAGAAGGGAATAGACAGGTTTTCAATTGCACTCCTCTAGGTATGGAAAGATAGCAGCGTATGATTTAATAAAACACACAAGAGATCATGGTTTGTAGCTAGGCATTACTCACACCGTTCAGTAGTCTGTAAAAGTGTATAGCTATGGCAAGAGACGGTTCGTTGAAGAACTACTCCAGCCAACCTTCATTGTTGGGACCACATCTGATTGATTGATATTACTGTTATTTGAGGGGATGCCATTAAGTAACAAGAATGTTACAAATAACCTTTTTTTTTTTTCACAATAGTGCGACACATAAATTTTGTGTGTGTGTGATTTCTCAGTACAGTCCTTCTGCCTGGCAACACGCTGATCCTCCTGTCCACTAGCTTGTCAATGCCTTCTAGAAAAAAGATGTTTATGTGTGGTTGTAAACCAATTTTGAACCTCCATCTGAAAACCTCTGACCACGTAAATGTTCTTTCAAGGGTACAAACATGTGAAAGTCTGATAGCGACAAATCTGGACTGTATGTTGGATATTTCAAAATCTCGAATTTCAGAACATGTTTTATAGCCACTGTATGTGCAGCTGTTTGAGAACAGGTGTTGTCGTGCAGCAACAATTCTCCTTTTGAGAGAAGTCTCCGACATTTCAGTCTTATCGAGGTCTTCCGTTTGTTCTTCTTCTTCTTCTTCGTTCATCCGGAGTTTTTTTCCGGATGTGATTGCGTTGTGCCTGTTTACAGCAGAGCTGCGTTCTTGCGCCGTTAGGCCAACACATCCGACTTCTGCGGGCATTTGTTGACCGGGTTAACCTTCCCGGGGGTTTCTTAGGACGTTAGACTCACTGTTGTGGTGTTATCTCCCATCCCATCTTGGCCCATATAGAACAGCCAAAGGCATCCTGGTCAGCCCTCAAGGGAAGGCAGGGGCAGACCATGGGCATTCCCCGCCATCCAAGGAGGCTTCCATAATTGCAGAGCCCTCACACAGCGCTCTGGTACTGGGCTCACCCAAGGAATCGTCACGTCCTGCACATGGCTGCTTAGCCTCACTTCCGTATATTGGGCCTTCCGTTCACCATAGGCTGTTCTTCCAGAAGCCAGAAGAATGCAGTTTGCAGATGACATCCACACAGTGAGCTTTCGATTCGGACTTTCCACGTAATGGATTTGCTATCCGAGCAATATTCCATTCTGTGCCACTAGGACACTTTTTCCACCTTTTATGAAGTCCACACAGTGAGCTTTCGATTCAGACTTTCCACGTAATGGATTTGCTGTCCGAGCAATATTCAATTTTGTGCCACAGGGACACTTTTTCCACCTTTTATGAAGCCCACACAGTGAGCTTTCGATTCGGACTTTCCACGTAATTCCGTTTGTTCACTAGCATTCACTGTATCGAGCTCTAGTCACATTTCACCCCTTTCCTGGAAATGCACCAATATAGATCCTTGATATTCCAAAGATTGTCATCATGACTTTCCCAGTGAATTCCTGCGTCTTAACTGGAGACTATCAGTTGCTCTTCAAAGACTAAAACAACTTAATAAATTATGGAGTGGGACAGATAGAACTACAAAAATTAGATTTTTAAGAGCATGCATCTTTCCCATTGCTACATACATCTGTGAGACCTGGACACTTACTAAACAAGCTGAGCAGTGCATAAATGCTTTTGAATATAAATGTTACAGAGGGGTTCTAAGAATATATGGGTAAAGAAAAGAACAAATGCATCCATACTTCAAGAGCTGAATATTGAAGAGGGTTGGCTATTACAGGCGAAAAACAAAGAAAATTGAAATATTTTGGTCACTTAAAACGTCATGAAAGTTTGGAGAGAACAATAATGGAGGGGTATATGCCTGGGAAGAGAGGAAGAGGAAGGCCAAAGAGAAGATCGTTGCAGGATGTGGCAGATGATCTCCAGATGGGTGTATCGGACGCGGGACATCTTGCTTGTGATCGAGAAGTTTTCCGGAGAGTTGTTATGGGAGCGAGGTTCTGCAAAGGCCATGCTACTTAATGAATGAACTGGAGACAACAGATGTTTCCACTGCATTGACTGCCTCTTACTCTCTGGTTCATAATGGTGCCTCTGTACTGAACCTTCATTCTTCTGTAGATTTCACAAGGTTTCACACCTTCTGAACACAAAAAAAAATACGAATAGTGCTTCATTGTTCTTCCACAACTGCTAGCTCCTCACGACCCATACATGGGGTATTGGTTAAAAGCCAGTTTGTGTCCTGAAATAAGATTTTCCTTTGCGGTACTCTTCTGTGTACTTTATAATAAACTTCCAGTTACTTAAAGATTTTCCCTTGTATTTAAGAGTAAATTAAAAGACATATTCTTGATGTCAAAAGGCTAGAGTAAGTAATGTCATAAATCTAGCTTGTGGTGTCAGTCAGTATAGATTCTATATTTGTTTTTTCCAAACAGGAAAGAAACAGCTCAACTCCTTTTCTACCATCACCACATGGCCACCCAAACTTTAACCCAACAAAGTCCAGAGGAGCAGCATCTGTAAGTGATTTTTTTCACGTTACTTAAATCTTTGGAATCTATAATCGCTGTATGTTTTTTTAACAATTTGTATTAATTATATTTCAGTTAAGTTAATCATTCTCTATTTGAATTAATCGTTCATCAGTTAATTCACTCATTTCCCTTCCCATTTATATTAATTCTCTAGTTAATTGAATTATTCCCCAAAATTGTATCATGTTTTTAAAAATTTTAATATCTAAGGGTTATTCAGTAATACAACTAGTTCTATCACATGTAATCTCTCTCTCTCTCTCTCTCTCTCTCTCTCTCTCTCTCTCTCTCTCTCTCTCTCTCTCTCTCTCTCTCTCTCTCTCTCTCTCTCTCTCTCTCTCTCTCTCTCTCTCTCACTCACTCACTCACACAGACTGGGAAGATGTATGGAAAGAGAGAGAGAGGAAGACAAGCGGCAGAAAATTCTTACGTCATGGCATGGGAGGGTGTCAGGACACAAATTGATACTTGCTGTTGGAGGTCGCAAGATGTGGAAAAACATAATCACCCAAGCCAGTCAGCAGTGCACTGGATGATGATGACAATAATTAATCACAGACTAATGTTTTATATATATATATATATATATATATATATATATATATATATATATATATATATATATAGTGTATGGCTTCATACATTTTTGTATGGTCAGTGACTGCATTGTATAATGTAATATTTTTGTGAACTCATATACGTTTATAATAAACTAATTAACTACAATTTTCTTTGTCTCCTGCAGGCTGCTAGAGTGTCAAGCTCCGTAAGTTAGCTTTATAAGTACTTTCAGAAATTTAGTTTTTGTATTGAAAATGTTTTACCAGGTTTCAGTTTTGTATTGTAAAGTTAAAAGTCACAAAATCAAGAAGTGTAATTGTTCCAGGAGTTGTTGCCAGTTGTTCACTCAAGTACAGCTGCAAGAATAGGGGATAGTGATGGCTGTTTTCCACCCCACTGGGCAAACGACACTGCTCATGACATCTCCAAGCTGTGAGTGCAAGACTTGAGTGCTGATTGTCCACCATTGTCCTGGAGAATTTCTGTGACTCTTGCAGTATGCAGCTGGCTTACCACAGCAGAAGCAATGGCCGATCCTCCTTTCTTTCGCCAGACTAGTGTATGTCCTGAATGAATCACTGAAAAACGAGAAGTAGATTGAGAGCTTTACCAAAGCACGACTACAAAAAACAATGGACGTTGCGACCAAAGCCTTCGTCAGCACAGAACAAACAAACAAAAATAGATTAACAAATACACGATCGACACTACATGAAAGTATAAATTTCAACTTATCTGTGTCCTAGCATGAACGGCTATCCATGGATGGATAGTGTATGTCCTGAATGCCATGGGTGGAGGTGAAGAGGGATGTTTGTCAGTATAAGCCCTGACCTTGGCAGATGAGTGCCTTTGCAGACCACACCCCCATGGTAACAGCGGAGAAAGCATAAGTTACCTTTGCACGCTACCTCAGAAGTTGGAGTGGGTTAGCCTGATGGCGAGGGACACTGGTATTAGGGAAAGGTAATCCACATGCAAAAATCAGTCCAGGGCACTAGAAGTAGTAGCACGTGGATGGGCTATGCTTGAGTTCAAAGCCAGTAAGCACCAAAAAAAAAATAATTCTTCACACCAGAAACTGTAGCACAGGGAAGAAAATGTGAGACAATTGTGGTATCTTCACACCAGAAACTGTACCACAGGGAAGAAAATGTGATACAATTGTGGTATCTTCACACCAGAAACTGTACCACAGGGAAGAAAATGTGATACAATTGTGGTATCTTCACACCAGAAACTGTACCACAGGGAAGAAAATGTGAGACAACTGAGGTATCTTCACACCAGAAACTGTACCACAGGGAAGAAAATGTGAGACAACTGAGGTATCTTCACACCAGAAACTGTACCACAGGGAAGAAAATGTGAGACAACTGAGGTATCTTCACACCAGAAACTGTACCACAGGGAAGAAAATGTGATACAATTGTGGTATCTTCACACCAGAAACTACCACAATGAAGAAAATGTGATACAATTGTGGTATCTTCACACCAGAAACTACCACAGGGAAGAAAATGTGATACAATTGTGGTATCTTCACACCAGAAACTGTACCACAGGGAAGAAAATGTGAGACAACTGAGGTATCTCTGCACACCCCAGGGTAGTAGAGAGAGGTATCTTCACACCCCAGGGTAGTAGAGAGAGGTATCTTCACACCCCAGGGTAGTAGAGAGAGGTATCTTCACACCCCAGGGTAGTAGAGAGAGGTATCTTCACACCCCAGGGTAGTAGTAAAGAGGTATTGTCACACCCCAGGGTAGTAGTAAAGAGGTATTGTCACACCCCAGGGTAGTAGTAAAGAGGTATTGTCACACCCCAGGGTAGTAGTAAAGAGGTATTGTCACACCCCAGGGTAGTAGTAAAGAGGTATTGTCACACCCCAGGGTAGTAGTAAAGAGGTATTGTCACACCCCAGGGTAGTAGTAAAGAGGTATTGTCACACCCCAGGGTAGTAGTAAAGAGGTATTGTCACACCCCAGGGTAGTAGTAAAGAGGTATTGTCACACCCCAGGGTAGTAGTAAAGAGGTATTGTCACACCCCAGGGTAGTAGTAAAGAGGTATTGTCACACCCCAGGGTAGTAGTAAAGAGGTATTGTCACACCCCAGGGTAGTAGTAAAGAGGTATTGTCACACCCCAGGGTAGTAGTAAAGAGGTATTGTCACACCCCAGGGTAGTAGTAAAGAGGTATTGTCACACCCCAGGGTAGTAGTAAAGAGGTATTGTCACACCCCAGGGTAGTAGAAAAGAGGTATTGTCACACCCCAGGGTAGTAGTAAAGAGGTATTGTCACACCCCAGGGTAGTAGTAAAGAGGTATTGTCACACCCCAGGGTAGTAGTAAAGAGGTATTGTCACACCCCAGAGTAGTAGAAGAGACAACTGTGAGGTATATGTACACATCAAGGAGTAGAGGAAAGACTAATGTAACTCTGTTCAGCAAGGTAGTAGAAGAGAGAGGACTGTGAGATAACTACACACACCAGGATTGTAGAAGAGCGACAATTGTGAGGTAACTATACACATGTGAGGGTGAGCCTTGCCAGGAAATTTCCTGATAAAAATTGTGGGAGCCCAGCTCAGTTAAAAAATTTGTTTGCCTTGATGGGGATTTGACACGCAACCAAATGGACCAGCTGGCAAGCATGCCAACACTCTGCTACTGCGACCCCCAGAAAAGGATATGGGTACAGTATAATATTGATAATTTTTGTGCATATTGATTGTGAAGAAGGGAGTTGATAACCTCATCTCATTATGTCATGGGCTGCTATATGTATGAAGGCTCCATACTGCTTCATAATTTTATATGGCATGAATTTACCTGTTCGTGTATGTATGAATAAATATGAGCATTCTTGTATGTATGTATCACATTTTCAAATGTCCAATTCACACGATTTTCTTTTGTCAGTCTGAAGGCCGTGTGCCTAAACCTCCAAAGCCCCCAGACAAGCCACTCATGCCTTACATGCGATACAGCAGAAAGGTAATAGGAAAGGTTTGTCCACTGATTTTCTTTTTGCAAGTCGTGTCCATCCAGTTTTCGGTGTTGTGGTAGCTGCATCCTGAAGAAGGTAGAGAAACCTCGGTGCAGATCTAATTTTCCTGTAAATCTGATGTTAACTAATATTAAAGAGCTGAAATTTACTTGAGCTAACTTTTCTGGTTTGGAGGTAAAATACTTATTTTATATGTTAAAAATATTTTGATTAAATGATACATTTTTCTTCAAATTTGATGTTATCGTAACATGTAATCCTTACAACTGTTTGCACATTTTAGATAAATATTTGACTCTTTGCGTCAACTTCAGCAGTAGCAAATTTTAAATGTTTGTTAAAACTTGATATTACCTAACACTAAAGAGATAATCTTTACCAGAGGTAACTCAAGTTTTGAGTAAAATAAACTACATGTATTCATTTATTAGCTAAAACAGTTCTTTTTTATGCAAACAGTTCAGCATCAACCCATTATCATCGCAGATTTTAAAGCCCTAGCACGTTTAAGAAACTTAAAATTCCTAACAGAAGTCATTTTACTTGAAGCCAAAAAAAAAAAAACAACATAATTTTTAATGATTATTTATTTATTATTTAGTGCACTGATGTTTTTCTTTGGTTAAAATCGGGATCTATAAAACATGAGCAACAAACGAAAGCTAATCATTCTATCTCTACAACAAATTACAAACTATCCTATTTTTAGTTTGTTATCCTCAGTTGTAATGGTAATCAGGAAATATACTCAGTTGAAATTGTTGTATATTTGCTTGTTGAAATAAACAAGGGGTGCACAAGAATCTCATTGGTGTATGTAAAATCCAGTTTTCTTATTCTGCTCATGGTTTATCAGCTCCTGTTTATGTTCACATACCCACAAAGATCAGCAAGTATGTTTGTACATCTGTCTATATATTGTGGCTTGATGGTGCATGAGCGGCCAAGATAGCAATAAAACTAGTTCCGTGTATGTATATATATATATATAAATTTTGTCTGTCGCCATTAACTTTATGTAGACCCAATAGGCAGGTGTTCGGTGAACTGAGAGAGGAATGTAAAGCATATCTTTCCACCTTTTCAGTTACAGCTGTGGATATTTAACTGCTTAATGATGTTTGCTGAGTAATACTTGTGTATCACTAGTTGCTATTAACCTCCTATGTTTTAACAAATATCGCATGAATGACTGTTAATACTAATGTAGAGGATGTTAACACTTTCCTATATTGGTACTGTGATGTATTTGCCAAGTTTTGCACATAGTGCCACAAAGTCGCATTTGCATATACTCTCCCCTTTTATAAGGTGCAGAATACGGTCAGTGAACACTGTTGGCAAAATATGAGGCTTTTAATAGTGGTTATGTTGATGAATAGGAGAAATGAAGTTGTTAGGTATTTTTTTTATGGCTATATGAAATTGGTCTCCGATTGAAGCTCTGACAGGCAGGACAGTTAGAGCATTGCTTTGTTGATCTAGCAGCTTCTGCAGCTTGTCTTGTTCCAGATGTATGAATGTTACCTTTCCTCTGGAGTAAACGAGGCAGGGCGAGAGAGGGTTCATGCTGCATGGGCAACACATGGTCTCTACAATTCAGCCCAGCATTGTGCTATGGAGAGGTATAACTCCATCCCTTGTCCCCATCATGGGTTGTAGTTATTATGCCCTTTCTTTAACTTTAGCACAGTGTATCAAACTCGTCTGTCCATTCAGCAAGGTACCAGTAGGAAGAATATACAGAAGAAAACAAATGACAAAAAAGGTATCAGGAAAACATTAGTGAATGAGATCAAAGTAAGATAGTTACTGTACTTTGAATATATAAAGAGGCATAGCTCTTTAAAGCATGTGATGTAGAGAAGATTGAAGAGCTAGCATGCAAGAAGAATAAATAGTTACATGTAGGTGGACAGCGTCAAGAGATGCACTAATGAAAGCCTGTTTAAGTGGACTGAAAGCAGGGTATGGGACAGTTTTGGAGATTCGTAACAGTTGACTTAAATGCAGGCATGGGATCCCGATGCTGGATATGAAGCCGTTGCTATAGGTTTTGTGAAGGGGTTATGGGTGCAGTTTGTAATCCCTCATACCACGTTTGAAACACAGCTGCAGGCAATTTGGCAGCAGACCTCCTGCATTGGTTTTGTTATGAAATGGTATGGGTGCAGGTTGTTCAGAAAGCAATGGCAAACTACTGAATGTAAACTTACCCAGGAATCACAAACAGCCAAAAAATGCTGGGGTTGACTGCTACGTCCTGTAAAGGATTTGCAACTAACTATGAAATTGTTGCTGGCTTTCATATTACTGTCTTGAATATTTTAAACAAAAGTAAAACATTCTGTAGTTTTGTAAAATCCTTTTAGTTATAGATATTTGCTGTTTTCTTGTAACTTTCATTATCATGATATTGACAGTTATGTGGTTAAAACATTTATAGTTAGCTCTGACATGCAACATTTATTAGTTTCTAGTTATAATAAATTAATAACATATAATACCCAGTAGAATAGCCCCTGTTAATAATTAAAGGATAGTGTGTGTGTTTTTTTTTTTCCTTCAAATTAAATTGTGTGCGAATGATTTTCCCACCTCCAGAAATAGTGTTTTTAAAGTCAGAAGAAGAATTTCAAAATGTTATTTGAATATGTGGGGAGAGGGGGGTGGGGAATTTAAACAAAAAGCTGCGAACTGCATGTCCATACTTTGGCATACTTTAAAATACACACAAATAATAGCTTTCCCTTCCAAGTTGAGTGTTATGATTTCAGCACCTAGTTTTGTAGCCGTGAACCCAGGTCATGTAGTTACATAAGAAATAGCTAACTACTGAATTTATTTAGTTGCTAATGTCTGTGTGGAATGCTGATTTAACATTGTGGGTATAATTGCTTTGGAGAAGTCATTAGTTAAATAGTTATTTTTTATTAATTTCTGTTGGGATGTTGGGGTTGTCTGGAGCGTGGTCGATCATGTTCTGCCATCTCACTCGATCACCAGAGTCGTGGATCAGCTCTGTGTTCCTGTCTCGACCATGCCACATGGCCCAGCCTTCCAGGTGTTTACTTCTCGGTCTTCCCCTGGGTCTCCTCCCTTCGATCTTGCCAGTCATCACCAAGTTCTCCAAATCATTTCTTCTCATTACATGCCCAAAAATTTTTGACTGTCTACATCTAATGACTCTAATCAGTTTATGATCTTCATTTGTTTTTTGAAGGACTTGTTCATTGATTTTTCTGTCTTTTTTATGGTATTCTTTGCAGAAACCTCAGAAACCACATTTCCTCAGAAATTCTTTCTTCTTTTCTCAGAAACCACACTTCCACAGCCATCAGCTGTTTTTCAACTTGACTGCTCATTTGTCCACGCTTCCATCCATACAAAAGTACAGGTTCTATGTGGCACTTCAGCACTCTTTTTCTCGTTTCAATTGATATCTTTTTATTGGTCAGTATGTTTTCATCTTGCAAAAGGCTACCTTCGCAATGGCAATTCTTGTTCTAATCTCTTCAAGGCATCTCCCATCATATGTTATGACTGTGTCGAGATAACTGTATCGATTCACTTGCTTAAGAATATGCTCGTATACTCGTATATCACATTGTGGTATTTCCTTCTTCCCAGTGATGACCATAATCTGTCTTCTTAATATTCAGTTCTAACCCTAGTTGTTCACTGTGTACAACAACCGCATCTGCTAAATTTTGCAGGTCCTGTTCATTGTCTGTAATCAAGACTGTATCATCTGCATATCTAATGTTATTGACGTATCGTTCCCCAATGTTGATTCCTTCCATATCTTAAATATTTTCACTGTATGGGGAAAAAAAATCTGGAGACATTACACATCCCTGTCTTACACCTCTTTCAATAGGCTGATATTGACCTACATTGTTATCAATTCTGATGGCAGCTTGTTGTTTCTAATATTTGTTTTTTACAAGTCTAAGGTTTTTTCCATCAATTTGTAGATCTTCAAGCATCCTTACCATGTTGACATGTCTCACTTTATCGAAAGCCTGTGTGTAGTCAATAAAGCAAAGATATAGATCTTTGTTTACTTCTATAGAACGTTCAATTACTGTTCTCAGTATATACACAGCATTTACTGTGCCCTTGCCTTCTACAAACCCACATTTTCTTCTCCTATTTTGTATTTGCCAAGTAAAGCTTTTTTTATAGTCTGTTTATTAGCATGTGAATCTAGTCCCCATTTCATCGTTGTTACTCCAGCAATCTCTTGGTAGTCCAAGTCTTAATTCTTGGCGTTTGGTCCACAAGGCTCTTCTCAGGGCTGTCATTCTTCAAGCATGCCTATACTATTTTATCTACGAGATCTCCACTGGGTGTCTGCATTTATTGTGCATCTCTAGGCTTTGTTGTCGGGTTTTGAATTGTGCCTGCTTCTAATCACTTCAACAATCTCATATTAAAGGTTTGGTGGGCCCCCCCCCCCCCCCTTCTCTCTCTCTCTCTCTCTCTCTCTCTCTCTCTCTCTCTCTCTCTCTCTCTCTCTCTTCCTCTCTCTGTGAAGTGGTGGGGGGGGGGAAGAGATTGGTCATGCCTCTGATTCACATCCATATATTGTTATGGCTGGTATGTAGTTGGTAAGGTGTGCAGCTATCTTTGTCTTCTTATTTATTCCATTTTTTCCCCCTACAGAATCCTTGGTTTGTAACCTGGAATCATTTTCCATTGGTTGATCTTTCAGTGTTCAGCTCTTTACTTATATTGCCCTTCCAGTAAACTAGCTCCTTGCTGAATCTGTCAGCTCTGTTCATTCTCATTTTGGTTGTCTGAGCACTTTTCAATCCAGTCAGCCAGTTTGGTTCATTAGGTTTATTGGAGCCCGTTAGATGTTTTAAGGATAATCTCTTATCTTTGTTCTCTCTCTCTCTCTCTCTCTCTCTCTCTCTCTCTCTCTCTCTCTCTCTCTCTCTCTCTCTCTCTCTCTCTCTCTCTCTCTCTCTCTCTCTCTCTCTCTCTCTCTCTCTCTCTCTCTCTCTCTCTCTCTCTCTCTCACACACACACACACACACACCCACACCGACCAACCTACCTACCTACCCACCTTGATAGTTCTAGTGTAATAACTTTTGGTGCTTGTTGAATGTCCTTAGTTTGTTCGCTTTCCATAAACACGAGGCTGGACATTGAGGGCACTGAGTAGGCATATTTCAGTGTAGATTACTGGCAGTAGAAGATTGTGGTGTTAGCTTGACTGTAGTCTTAGTGTTAATCGCTTACAGTGTTGTAGTTGTATCATGGATGTTGTACATTTTGATATTGTGATTTAGAGGTAAGCTTTTTGTAATAACACTGATGTATGTTAGTGAATTAGGTGATGGTTTATTGTTGTAGCCAGCTCTGTGGTGAAGGGCTTACGAACACAATTTGTAATCTGGCATACCGCGATCGAAACACGGCTGCAGGCAATTTGGCAGCAGACCGCCTTGTGTTGGGTTTCATATTGTGGTATGGGTGCTGTTCGTTCAGAAAGCAGTGGTAAACTACTGAACGTAAACTTGCCAAGAAATCACAAACAGCCAACAAATCCTGGGGTTGACTGCGACGTGTAAAGGATATGCAGCTAACTATAACTTATTGTTGTAAGGTAGATTTATATTGATGTTGTTAGCAGTTTTCTGCTATGGGTCTGTCATTTACTGCCAATATAGTGCCTTGCGGTGTATGGCAGGGTGGTCTTGAGCCTGAAGAATTGAGGCCATCTGGCTATTGCAGTCGCCACGAATCTGTGCAGGTTAGAGTTTTCTTTTTGCCCTCAACAGAAAAAAACAACTTTCTCTTCTTCTTCGGGAGACCCGGGTTCAACTCCTCGGTAAGGCGAAGAGTTTTTTTTTTCTGTTGAGGGCAAAAAGAAAACTCTTCGCCTTACCAAGGAGTCAAACCCGGGTCTCCCGAAGAATAATCTGGCATTGTAGCCACTCGGCCAGCTGCTCGCTATGGGTCTGTGATGTAGTTTGTAGGTCTAAATGCATGGAAGAGGTGGCCAATCTTTCTCTCACTTATCGAGACGACTGACGCAGGCATCGAACCCTTGAGGGGTTATCATTTAGTTTATGTTGAATTAAACGTGGGAACTGTGGTGGCAGAATGATTAGTGCACTTGCTTAGTGACAGTGGTCTGTGGTTCAATCCACTGTAGTGTCAGGACAAAATATTTTATACCATGGTTCTGGGGTCAAACCAGGCTCATAAAATGGGTACTAGGGATTTGTCTAAACTAGAAAGGGTCAGTAGGATCAGAGCATTCACTTTCACACTCTGGAGCCCTGATGGGATTTGTCTAAACTAGAAAGGGTCAGTAGGATCAGAGCATTCACTTTCACACTCTGGAGCCCTGATGGGATTTGTCTAAACTAGAAAGGGTCAGTAGGATCAGAGCATTCACTTTCACACTCTGGAGCCCTGATGGGATTTGTCTAAACTAGAAAGGGTCAGTAGGATCAGAGCATTCACTCTCACACTCTGGAGCCCTGATGGGATTTGTCTAAACTAGAAAGGGTCAGTAGGATCAGAGCATTCACTCTCACACTCTGGAGCCCTGCTGGTGAGGTAGGAGGTCCATCCCCTACACTGGCTTTAAGTTGGGACTTCAACACTGACTTCTCGTTAGGAAAGCAGTGGCAAACTACTGAGCATGCAGTAAAGTCATCCTGTGGTTGATAGCAATGTCCTTCCTGCAAAGGACATGCAACATTTATTTAGAAAGGCATCGGTGGGGAAAATTTGACAGCTCGGCTCATTATTTCACATCTTGTTTTGAGTGTCACCTTGGAGAGGTTATGGCATCCATTTCAGATTCAGAAGGTACAGGGTTTGGTCTCAGCATAGAGCTGGGTATTTTTGCAATAACCACTGGTATCTGATATCACACAACCAACACACCACCACCACCACGCCTCTCTGATCCTTTGAATACGATTCTTAACCTTCTCAGATACGGGGTAAATGACCACAGGTCCCTTATACAACATGTGCATTAAAAAAAAATCCCATGGCAGTTGGAAATTGCAAAAGAGTAGGCCGCAAGGGCTGCTTTACTTCATAGGGAAAATTGTTAGGAAAGGAAACCTGCTGACTGGTTGATACCTTGGATGGAATCTGTCTAGAGGAGGCGAACCTGGCACAAATGTATGACAAAGTCAAACAACACTGCGGTGCGGAGCTAGGTGTAAAAATGTACTGCTCTTGAAAGAGTAATGAAGAAGAGAATTGACTTGCTATATGGAAAGACCTGATGTCATATCCTTATGCTGTATCTCTAATGAGGTTACCATTGCCTTTGGACGAAGTGGATGGATGTGTTATGTATTCATATTTACATGTGCCTTATTGTTAGGACACGTGAGCTATGTTTCTCAGATAAGGGAGTGATCTTGTTACAATACATGAACATCCCATGTCCTTCTCAGGCAACTAACCATCCAATAGACAATTGTATGGAAAGGAATGCAACATAATGTTTCAGCTTTCTCACATGCCTGTGCCAACTTTGGGCTCAATTTCAACTTGGAGAAGACTGTAGTTATGTACCAGCCAGCTCCAGGGAATAATCACACTGTGCCGAATATCAAAGTGAATGATCATAGACTAAGTGTTGTGGACAAATTCACCTATCTTGGCAGCACTGTGTCACAAGCTGTCACAATTGATGACGAAGTGAATGCAAGAATCTCCAAGGCCAGTGCGGCCTTTGGCAGATTGTACAAGAATGTATGGGACAGAACTGGAATAAGCCTGCAAACAAAGCTAAAAGTCTACAAAGCAGTTGTATTATCCACACTGCTATATGCTTGTGAAACCTGGACTGTTTATCAGCGACACGCTAGGAAATTAAACCACTTCCACACAGTCTGCCTAAGGAAGCTACTGAAGATTAAATGGCAAGACAAGATTCCAGACACTGGAGTCCTAGAAAGAGCGTCCATGCCCAGTATCCACACTCTACTGATGAAGAATCAGATTCGCTGGGCTGGTCACTTGACTCGCATGCCAGATCACAAGCTCCCTAAACAAATTTTTTACAGCGAACTGCGTTGTAGTAAACGCTCCCAAGGTGGCCAGAGGAAACGCTTTAAAGACACTCTGAAAATCTCACTGAATGCTTTTGGAATTCATCATGACACCTGGGAGGCTGCAGCCAGAGACCGAAATTCGTGGCGTACATCATTACGCAAGGGTGCAGTCATATGTGAGGCAACCAGGACTGCAAGAGCTGTGAAGAAAAGGCAGGACAGAAAAACCACTGCAGGAAATCCTCCTCCAGAAATGTCAAGCATTCTTTGCCCACATTGTCAAAGAACATTTCGAGCCAAAATAGGCCTTATCAGCCATCTTAGAACCCACGGCTCCATACCTTCACCCCACTGGATGATATGAATGGTCATCATCATTCTTGATGGGCAAACAACAACGTATGGAAAGGGAGGGAACTTGCCACCCCTTTTAATATGTCATGGCCTATGGTATGTAGAGACCTAAGACTTCACACCTAACTAGCAGTATAGCCATTATCCCTTAACGTGACTGTCTTGGCTTGGTCACACCCTAAGACATGAAGAAACATCAAAGAGGCACAATACTGGGATAAACAGGAGGGTGGAGCACAGGAACATGCACACAAAACAGACATCCTTGCAATGGGATGATCAGGAAGCTTCACGATCAACCAAAGGGCTGAAATACTTGGTGATATGACTGGCAACTCTTATTTCAAGTATTTTTTGGAGAGCTACGAAAACTGGGATTGCCGAAACAATTCAGTGAGGCCAGTGTCGGGTAATTATGGTGCTTTGACCATATAAAAAATACATCTTCTTGTTAAAGGATGTGCTGGAGGAGAAGCATACTAGAGGAAGACTGTATAAGTGCAGGAGGAGACTGGAGCACCTCTGTAGAGCTATCCTTGTGTATTCCGGGGGGGGGGGGGGGGAACTGGGGCATCTCTATAGAGCTATCCTTGTGTAATCAATGGGGGGTGACCGCAGCACCTCTGTAGAGCTATCCTAGTGTAATCTGTTCCACTGGGGCATCTCTATAGAGCTATCCTTGTGTAATCAATGGGGGGTGACCGCAGCACCTCTATAGAGCTATCCTAGTGTAATCTGTCGTAGGAGACTGGAGCACCTTTATAGAGCTATCCTTGTGTAATCTGTGGGAGGAGACTGGAGCTCTCTATAAGGCTATCCTTCTGTAATCTATGGAGGAAACTGGAGTACCTATAGAGATATCCTTGTATGTGTAATATAATGAAGACTGAAACATTTATAGAAATATCCTTTTGTTTAAAAAAAAAAAGCTATCAAAGCATGCAGTACTGATGCTGGTTTTCATCGGCAGGAAGTTGTTAACTAGATAAAGCTGCCATGCTTCAAACAGGCCTTTTATCTATTAGATCTATGGTTTATTACCTATGTATCTTCCAATATGGGTCATAACAGAATGGTTTTCACACAGACTACCATCATGAAAAGTTACCTTGCAGTGTTGACCCAGAGTTCCATTTTGTGTCTGTCAAAATCTTGTAGGGTATCCTATCTCTGTTAGGCATGCAACCTTCACTTGTCCCAGTTTGAGAACTGCCTAGAGATGTGGGACTATCTGAATTGCTGGATGACCTGCTGATGTTGATGCTGTTATTAATTAGTGTGTTTTTAATTGACCTAGGCTGATTTAATTACAATTCTGAGACTTATGGTGCTACTTCAGTGCTTAGATCAAATTCTGTCCATATTCCATAGTTGTGGGTTCATGTGGATGATAAACCTGGCTAATGAAGCTGGTCTCCCTGGCCTAGGGGTTAGCGTCTTTTTCCGTAATCCCGTATACTCTCTTGAGTGACGTGATGTGTGCGAGAATTGGTAGCGGTTCTCGCAGTGTCTGTAACTTACGGGGTGTGTGAGCCGGTTGCTCAAAGAGCAATGGCAAACTACTAAGCATAATCTTGCCCAGTACATCAACAGCAGCTGAAAAATGCTGGTGTTGACTGCAACGTCCTGTAAAGGATATGCAACCAAAAAAAAATGAAGGTACATTTTTTAGGGGTGTGTAGTTAGTCATGCGTAAAGTACACTTGTTCCTACAGTGAAGCGCTGTCATCATTTGGAGGTGACAGGTTCCAATCATCATCAGTGACTATGCTTTAAATTTTTATGTTGTCTATTGCACCCTTTAATCTCTACTTCTTTCTTCTACTTACTTCTATGAGCGCCAATCAATCCATGTGTGTTTATTTATGAACCATTTTTAGTTTAAATTGAGTTATGACTGTTAGATCAGCTTATCACATCTATTCAAACATGTGTCATTGAGAATGGACCATTAGAACTTTTGTAGTCAGTTTACCTACTATATCGCATAAGGTTATTTAGCCTGTAGACCAGTGTGATGTTATTTTTATATAAGTTTTTCCACCATGAATCTAGCTTTCTGGCAGCCCGTAAACTTTTTTTAAAGGAAATTTTGACCGTAGCCTTCTAACGGCATTAAAAATAATGTTGAACGCGTATTTATGTCTCTATTGATACCAAGAATGTGACGTATGTAGACATCTGTAGAAGTACTAGGTTCATGCACCATGTATAATGAAACAAGCCCAGGTATTACTTGATGTACATAACATATCTTGTCTTTGTTGTATGTGTGGCAACTACCAGACACTGAAAACATATGTGATGTGAAGATTTGTAAAATGAATTCAGATGATGTGATCAGTGGGCAGACTGTTCCAGATTGTTTGTGTATACGTTTTGTTGCTGTCTCACTGCTTTTGTTGCTCTCTGGCCTTTTATTTTCAACCATGTGCTAGATATCTAGTAAATTAGTTTAGTTTAATCTTCCGTATCAGTTTTATAAACCCATATGTTGATGGTATTCATTTCCTTGTCAGTTACACAAGGGTAAACACTTTCTCAGGGATGTAAACTTTTATGTTAGTAATATAAACTCTTGGTCATTGATAGAGACTGTGGTGTCAGCAGTAAAAATTTAATGTCAGAGATATTAAATTTAGTGTCAGTATCAAATATATGTGAAATATAAACTCTTTACTGAATATATAAAGTTTGCATGTTGAGAGTATAAACTCAGGCAACCATAAGAAAAGATAGTTTCAATATGTAACAAACAAAGCAGCAATCGTGGGCAGGTGCTCCTCAAACACAATTACCAAATCAAATGGGTAGACAAATCTAACATTCTTTCAATAAAGTTACTCTGATATCCTAATGTATAACTTATTGTATTAATCCCAATAAATCTTAAATACTCGTGCACAACTTATTGTAACAATCCTCCAATAGACATTCATGTTAACAACTCCATTAACTCTGATAAACCAATGTATAACTCACTTATTAATCCCAGTAAATCCTCCAATGGACGTTCATTTTAACAACTCCATTAACTCTGATAAACCAATGTATAACTCATTGTAACAACCCAGCTGTATATCACCTATTGTTAACATTAATATTGTTGCCTGGTAAGAAAATTAACATAACCCTGGTTATGTTGAATATGTATACAGGAATTGTTTGCTTGTAGTTGTGTTGCATGCCTGTTCATTGTGGCTTATATGTGTGCCTTGTTGTTTCAATAACTTAACTGTTTCAGCATGATCCTCTTTTAATGGTGGTTATTATTTTTGTTTGAAATAACCACTTAACTGAGATATCTATTTTTCAGAAATATAATTGCAGTTATGGTCCCTATTCACCCATTCCTCTGTGCATCCAGGCCTACAAAATGTGATGGCCAATTGGACTAAAATGTTGTCTTCGTGTCCTTGACTTGGGGATGTAAATTATATATATGGAGTCGCAGTGGGTTCGTCCTGATAGGCCAGGGATACTGGTACTAGGGAAAGCTAATTCACATGCAAAAATCAGTCCAGTGCACTAGATGTAATAGCGGCATGCGTATGGACTAGACTTAAGTTCAAAGCGAGCGAACGAAAGAAAAAAAATGAGCACAGGTACATACTGTCCTGACATTGATTTAGTTGTGAGTACCTGTTGCTCCGGTGCCAAAAGACTGAGAAGCTGCAGAGGTTTGAGCCTGAGTTGTTGTATATCGGAAAGTGTATTTTTGTTCTACAGATTCTAAGCTTTAGATGTGCTAAAGGAATCCAGGCAGGCTTGGGCTTAGACAAATGAGGGAAACATTCAGTGAAGCCGAGCAGGGTGCTGCTGTCAAGTTTAGTGGTGTAGTAATTCTTAAGCCTGAGAGTGTGATGCACGTTCTGGAGTTTCTCTGACAACTTCCACCCCGGCATCAAATGTATAACCACCATTTGCTCATCTGCCAATTTACTAATTTGGTACATTGGCCTGTCTCCGTGGCCAAGGAGTTAATGACATTGTTCACAATCCCATATATCCACGTGAGGACAACGGCAGCTGTGAGATTCGGCAGCAGATCGCGCTGCGCTGGTAACTTACGGGCGTATGTGAGCTAGTCGTTAAGAAAGTAATGGCAAGCTACTGAACGTAAAAACTTGCCTAGTACATCAACAGCAGCTGAAAAATGCTGATGTTGACTGCAACATCCTGTAAGGTATATTAAATATTAAAAAAAAAAAAATTGGGGTAAGCCATTTTAAATTTGTACTGTAAACTAAAAGTGGAGTTTAGTTAATTTGGGGTGGTTTTGTTTTTATTAATTTCAAGTGGTGCACTGTATACCAAAAGTTTAGTTTGGTAAATTCTGGATGATATTTAGTGGTCTGAACACCAATCATGGAATACAGTCTGTGGTACTACTGACATGTGCAAAACCAATTGCTGGAAGTGCTCCTGTCTTTGAAATAGCCAGTACTATGGATACTACTTTCTGAACGAGCCAACCATCACCATACAGTGAATACCATCTTACTGTGGAGTACCGGGAAACGAGAGAGCTGATCAACTAGCTAAGGCAGAAGCAATAGAAGAACAACCTGATGTACCTGTTACATACCATCAAAAGAGAAGAATGATCAAATCAGTCAGAAAGCCACCAAAACCTGCTCAAGACGACTACCACCTTATGGACAGACCAGAACAAATAATTATTCTGCGCCTCAGAACAGGACACAATAGATTATGCAACCACATGTATACACAATTCAAGATTGGCGAGTCACATATGGACAGCAGATCGAATACTCCCAAGACTGCCCAAAATATGACATATATAGGCAAACCTTCTGCCTAGAGAAACAACAGTTGAACATATAACTCTGGGACCACTGAGTAAACTAAAAAGTGAAATTCATACAAGAGACAACATTGCGGATATAGACAAATTTCAAGCGAACGAAAGAAGTCAAATGGTGCACAGTATTCCAAGTGTTATGTAGTAAATTAGAGGTGATGTTTTTTTTTCTTTAATTAAAAAAAATAATATTAGTTATTTGAAATGGTGCACGCTATACTGTAAGTTAATAGCTTGTATTGCGTTTATGATGAAACATCATTAAAGCGACAGAAGGGAGTTTCTGTAATTGATTGTTTGGGAGCAAGACAAGCCACTCCCTTTGTCCTTGTGCAGTGTGATTGTGCTGGTGTTTCTCGTGCAGGTGTGGGAGCAAGTCAAGGCCCAGAATCCTGACCTCAAGCTCTGGGAGATCGGCAAGATCATTGGTCAGATGTGGAGAGACCTGTCCGAACTTGAGAAGCAAGAATTTCAAGATGAATATGAAGTAGAAAAGGTGAGAGCCGTGTTTGCATTTTTGAGAACTTAAGACAAATGGTATACAATATGCAAATGTTACTGTATTATAATAATATGAATACATCTCTTGTATATCATGTTTTTTTTTAAATAAACAATTTACTTGCCTCGATTATAGTGCACACTTACATACAGATTATTTCAAGATCGGTTCGGATGGCCTAGATCAGTGGTTCTTATGGTTCTCAACCAGTGGCCAATGTGTGTGTGTGTGTGTGGGGGGGGGGGGGAGAGAAAAGAAATAAAGATTATTTCAAGATCGTGTTAATACAAGAACCGATTACTTAATATTGTTTTTCCCTCCACACTTTACATTTCTGTACTTCTCGCCCTTCTGAAATTAATTTTATAACGTAAGTAGACCCGCAAATCACGTTTTATGTAGACGTCTAGACTTTTTCTTGTATGTGTTATTAAATGTATAGGGAGGAAAGGGGGGGGGGGGGGGAAATGGCATTCTGAACATGTTGTCAAGGGGTGCACGGGCCAAAAAAGGTTGAGAACCACTGGCCTAGATGCTCTGATTCCCATGTATTTAGCAGTTTCTTATAAACTGCATTGCTTCATCATATGTTATGTCTGTATTAAACTGGTTTTCATTGGGAGATATGTAGCAGTCTACTGTTTATCAGCCATTTTATGAATCTTAGTCCTCAAAGTGCTGCTATTAAGTTTGTTTGTTCTGCACTTTTTCCCCCTCTTCAGCAATGAAACTACTGTCATCACATCTCCGAAGGGAGCTAATACATTTCTCTTATTTTTTTCTGTTACAAATATTTCTTCTGCAGTTATTGAGACCTGTAACTCTGTTCTGAAGTTATTTGAAAATTGTCCTTGTTGCTGGACTGTTTTCTTTGCATGATTCGTTATATTTCTGCGCCTTTATTTTCTGTTTATTTTTTGTTCATTCATTTGTATATGCTCATTCTTTATTGCATGTCCACCTATTTGATTTTTTACACCAATTAGAGTGCTTTTATGGTTAGTCTTTTGTTCTGTAAAGTTTGGTAAATTTTGTTAGGGAGGCAGTGATGATTCAAGGCTGTCGTGAGACTGATGCCTTTGAGTCGGTTGATTGTAATTTCACCTTCTTTCCTGAATGCTTTATAAAGTTGTTTGATAACAATTGTGTAGAGGTGTGGTGGCCCTTGTTAACTTAAGAAGAACGAGAACCTATCAAGATATAGATATTTTTGCAAAATAAGGAATCCAAAGGATGCAATAAACCAACTCATTCCTAGGGTAATGAACTTGATGCCTGGCTTTTTCAGATAATGGCTATAACTTAAAGAGAACTTGTTTTCATGTGAAAAGTTTAAAATCATAAACAATTGGCTGCTGCTGGGGGTACATTTCAATATGAATAAACCTTCCAACAAACAGAATGTTCATGTATGGTTCTGGTAAACACACATTGGGATCCTCGCTGGTGCTGTGGACTTCATGCACTGTTCATACACCTTGTGTTGTATGATCTACGGGAAATTGTGTGCACGGTTCATACACCTTGTGTTGTATGGTCTAAGGGAAATTTTCTGCACTGTTCATACATCTCGTGTTGTATGGTCTAAGGGAAATTTTCTGCACTGTTCATACACCTTGTGTTGTATGATCTATGGAAATTTTGTGCATTGGTCATACACCTTGTGTTGTATGATCTATAGATGTAAAATAGAGCACTAATGAGGTGAGATATACATGGACATTGAAGATTCATTTCAACCTGAAATAAAACCAAAACTGTTACTTTTTGTTGATTGCATTGTGAACTGGCGTCAGCAGTTTTGTTCCTGTTCTCTAGGTCCAGTACACAGATGCTATAAAGGCTTACCACAACTCTCCTGCTTACCAGGCCTGGATCGCTGCTAAAGGTAACATTCCACTTTACATTTCTATTTCATTGTGTTGCAAGATGTAAACTAGGATGTTGCTTTCAGATCTTCATACATCTTCATGTTGGAACTCTTTCGCTGGCTGCTGAGGATGGGGACGGAGCGCTTGTGGGATTGCTCTGAATGCTGTGATGTCGGTTCCTAAATCAATCAATCGATCAATCAATCAGATCTTCATACAGCTTATGTCTGACTGATGGTCATAAATGTGTGCATTGGGGAAGACTACCTCATCTAGATATGATGAAGCTAAGAGGTTTTAACAAGCGTTGATTGATCCAAGTGAAATCAGACCATTATCTCCCGGGAAGGTTAATTCGGTCAACAAATGCCCGCAGAAGTCGGATGTGTCGGCCTAACGGCGCAAGAACGCAGCTCTGCTGTAAACAGGCACAACGCAATCACGTCCGAAAAAAAACTCCGGATGAACGAAGAAGAAGAAGAAGAAGAAGAAGAAGAAGACCATTATCTTCTGCACTCATCCGGAATGTTTTTAGAGACGTAGTTGCGGTGTGTCTGGTTAGGCACCCTTTGGCTGAAGCGCTTAGGCCAACACATCCGACTTTAGCATGCATGTTTTACCAGGTTAGCATTCCTGGGGGACTCTCACTGTTATGGTGCCTAGCTGGTCAAGATATAACGGGAAGGCAAGGGCAGTCCATGGCATTTACCACCATCCAAGAAGCTTCCATAATTGCAGAGCCGATACATAGGGCTCTGGTACTGGGCTCGCCCAAGGAATCGCCACGTCCTGCACATGGCTACTTTGATTCCTCACTTCCATGTATTGGGCATTTCGTTCGCCACAGACTGGTGCACAGACCAGGAATGATCAGTCTGCAGATGACTTCCACTCAGCGAGCTTTCGGTTTGGACGTGTACGGACGCTGTGCCCGGAAAACTAGATAGTCAGAGCTGTTCCGGGCACAAGGGACACTTCACTCGGACGTTTTTGCGTTGTGCCACTTTATTTGCCACATTTCGGCTGGCACATCCAACTTCTGCAGGCGTTTTTACGGGTTTGCCTTCCTGGGGTTTTGAGGGACATTAGACTCTTACTGTTGTGGTGTCACCCACATCTCAGCTGGTCAAGGTAGAAAGGTCAAAGATATCACGGTCAACCCTCAAGGGAAGGCAGGGGCAGACCAAGGAGGCTTCCATAATTGCAGAGCTGGTACATAGCCCTCCGGGACTGGGCTCACCCAAAGAATTGCCACATCCTGCCCAAGGCTGCTTTAATTCCTTTCTTCTATATATTGGGCATTTTGTTCGCCCCTGTCCGCTCCCCGCTCAGACCAGGAACGGTCAGTTTGCAGACAACATCCACTAAGCAAGCTTTCTCTTCAGACTTCCACGTAATGGATTCGCTAGCCAAGCGTTCCATTTCATGTTAATGAGACGTTTTTCTCCCTTAGTCTGCAGACGCCATCTATTCTGCAGCTTATCACTTCAGACTTCCACGCAATGGATTCGCTAGCCAAGCATTCCATTTCGTGTTAGTGAGACTTTTCTCCACCTTTGAATATACTCACTTAATGAGTTTTTCTTTATACAGACTTGCATCGTAACCATTGCGTGTGATTGAGACACTTTTTCACCTTACGCTCAAGAGGTAGGCTACATGTGCTGCCGACTCAGCACCTTACCTCCATGCAGCAGAGAGCGAGTAATGACCAGGCCCTCTCATCCGGGGATCCCGCATATCCCTCGGATGAGAGCCTTCGAACAGATATCTGGACTAAGCATGTAGCAGGCTTAGCATCTCACCACCATTTTGCAGTGGGTGAGTATCGACCCAGCTCTCACATCCGGGGGATGTTGACTTAGAGGCGTTCAGTCTTGTCCCTCAGTGGAGAGTCCTTACAGTATGTGCCCGGACCAAGAATTAGTGGCATTTCTGCGCCTGATTTGGTCTTTGACTGCTGTCCTCACTACCTACAGAGCAGCAGGTTGTCTCTCTCTTGGTCTGGTCCCTATCACAAGACCTGTCCAACATCTAGTTGTGCTTCTGTTGGCAGAGCTCTTAGGGTCATTGGGACACTCAAGCCCCTCTGCCACGACAAGGTGGCGACACGTCAGATTGGTCAGATCATTATAAATCTTATGCATATCACCAGCGAACGAAAGAAGAACAAGCTATCTTCACGAACGAGAACAAATAATAATGTTCAGACTCTGCACAGGACACAACAGACAACACATGTTTATTAAAGCAATGTAACTGGAACTTTCAAATTGACAGCTAAACATTTTTTGCGGAGGTGTCCAACATATGCAGAACAGAGAAAAACTATTTTAGCCCACAGCAGTGTCCCTTTGTTGTCCTCTTCTCCCTATGCCTGGTATTCTCCAGTGGAGCAAAGTCCTCCTTTGCTGTAACAGTAGTCTTTGTTTTAAGCAGATATATATATGCATTTTAACTGAAGTCCCTACTCTTGTAGTTTAAAAATGCCATTTTCATCTTCCATTTCAGCTGAGAGAGAGGCAGTCGATGAAGATGAACCGGTAGTTCAGCGACCAGAACGACCTCCAGCCTCTGCTCAGAAACCTGTGAGTTTTGTTTTATACATTTTTGCTTCAGTATTTCAATAATCAAAGAGAGAGAGAGAGAGATGGAGATGTATTGAAATAATATACAAAAGTAAAGAAAATAGGTTTCCACATTTTTAATGACCATATTTTTGACCGAAATGAAAATCACTTTATATTGGAATGAATGTGTCTCACATAAATTCTACTGCCATATTACTCTGTACTTGTTGTAATGCTGCTACAATTATAGTTTTCATTGTCCTTGCAGGCTTCAAAAAGTGAAGGATCACGAATCAGTATCCTTCCATCACCAGACGATGATGGTAAGTTAATGTTAGCGTTTCTCTGTGGAACACAAAGCTGCAATAGTTGTAATTGTGGTCTGTCTTTTCCATCCGTACTTCTTACATGTCATGTTTCCTTGTATCCATCTTTTGTTATGGCAGCCTTTTACTTTTTTTATCCTTTTTGTCAAAGTGACATTGTTACCTGTTATCACTGAATTCTATATGCCAGTGAGTATCTGGTGGCAAGATGACTGAATGAAGGTGAGAATTGTGTAGAGTATAGATTGCGTGCAAGTTTAGAATCACAGGCAAGTACTTGTGATGTGTGAAAGGTACTTGAGTTATGGACGTTTGGAGTGGACACATCATCCAGCCGACTGTGATATAGAGACCTCACAAGAGTTGAGGATTGACTTGTTTTGTGTTTATTTTTATGATAGGAATTTAGTTTCATGTGACAGTTTTATGTATCATGAATGATATGTTTAACATGAATCGATTGTGAAAGTCAAGTGGGATAGATTATAGAGATTACATTTAAATTATTCACTTGTGTTCCACATGGTTTGTAAGTTGCTTCAATTGTTGTATTTTTATGGAATGAGAAAGAAGGCAAGGAATGAATGATAAATAATAATTATTCCTAGACAGAACAAGATGTTTTCTGTAGCCTACTCCATTACACCTGTATAGTTTTTGATGGTGGTTGTGATAAATGGCCAAACATCTTGATGATTTTGGTGAAATCTAAAACTGGAATTACGTCTATATTCCTGATACCATAATGATTATCATGTTTCATCTTAAAATAACCAATTTTAGGCATTACATCAAATTAGAATGTTTCTGTTTCCATGTATTGTTAATGTCTGTGTCTTGCATTCTTATCCTAGTAAGTCTCTTGTACTATGCACTTTCTGTTACTATCAGAAGTAATAGTAATTTACCATGACGGTCTGGGGGTGATAATTTGTGACCAAACACTGAATCTGCTGAAACTAGTAACTGAAGTTACTTGACGCCATTCGTGTGAGCACACATGTATAATTTATGAAATATACTGGTGGCAAGAAATTGTATACCATGGAAGTAATAAGAGAAATTAGCTTCAGAGAATTATTATGTATAATTAAGCAATTTATATCGAGCAAATATCTTTACACTGAGGATCACACATTTGAGATGAAATAATGATAATATTTAACTTACTGCAAGAACTGTGTATTAGGGCAACAATAAACATCGAGAATGTATACACTCAATCAGAAATATCAAGAATGTATAAACTACACTGTATGGAATAGAAAAATATAATACAAATCCCTGTGAAGCCCAGGGTCTCTATGGCGAAGTGATTCAGACGGCTGCCTCTCGCTTCAGAAGCGGGGGGTTTATTTCCGGACTCCTATCAATAGATTCACAGATGCGTTTATTTCCCAGAGATTCCCGGCAGTCGTCACTGGAGCTATGGAGTTTATCTCTGTGCGGTGCTTTCTGCAGGCCACTTTGCGGATTGTGGCCAAGCCAAATGGGATAAAACTCTGTAATAAGGGCCATGCTCTTGCTTTTAAACCCTTTATAAACTTCTGAAAAAGTCAGGGAGCATATAATTGAATGGAAGCATACAACACAGAACAAAAAAGGAATATAGGTTGAATAGGGTATAGATTGTTTATAAAAATATTTGCAAACATTTGTTCATGTATATTGTCCTGCACACTTTTACTCATCTCTCTCCACCTCTCTGCCACAACTTATAAACAAATCTGCTTAATACCTACTGAGATCTTTCTCATATTTCTCTTGATCTCACACTTATCCAGACTTGGAAGATGGCTTTACCACAAAACACATTGCCCAAGCCCGCTACCTTCGCAACCATCAGCTCATCAATGAAATCTTCAGTGACACTGTTGTGCCAGATATCAGAAGTGTCGTCACAGAGACCAGAATGACTGTCCTTAAGAAGCAGGTCCAGTCTCTGACCATGCACCAGGTATGTAACCTAGATCTGCTCACAGTAAATCTTTCCATGATGATGTTCAACAGGTAAGACTAATAATTTATATTTCAAGTCAGTGTTGCAGAACAATTATTACAATGCCCAGGATAAATATTTTTTAAATGCCCAGGATAAATATTTTTTAAATGCCCAGGATAAATATTTTTAAAATGCCCAGGATAAATATTTTTAAAATGCCCAGTCATTTGATGCATGTAAACCTGAGTTAATAATACTAAGATGTCAATTCCTAAATCAATCAATCAATGAAAACTCTTTCTAAAAAATGCCCATCAGTATGATGGTTGTGAACCTTAGTTAGAGGCAGACACCAAACATCTGTCAACCACACACACTTCTTCCGTGACATGAATGTTTTTGTTTCTCCATTCTGTGTTGTCTGTGTACTTTCCTACCCACCTCACAGTTCACCTGCATTGTTTTGGAGTCTGATCTAACCACACACGCACAGCAAATACAGAATGAGTTATAATATAGTGATTATGATTCAGTATTACTTGTGTGAATGTTCCAGAAAAAACTGGAGGGAGAACTGCAGCAGATAGAAGAGAAGCATGAGCAGAAGAAGAGGAAGTTCCTGGAATCCAGTGAAGCATTTCACCAAGATCTCAAAAAGGTAGTGTTTTGGTTACACTTCACATATTTGTTACACCTTGCCATACTATACGTCCGGCGTGTTCATAACTGTTACGCAACTGAGCGAATAGTATGTCAATTCAAATGTCTGGCTCGACACAACAATCGTCAAAGCAAAATGAACAAATGTTCAACGCTGGAACCGCAAGGTAAATGACTGAAGATAACGGCCATGTTGAAGATTTGATACGTAAATAACATTTAATAAGATCTGACAGTCAGTTTGAGATTTTTCTATCAATTCTATCCGTACCTAGGTGCTTGTTGTTGCCAAGCGGGACCTAGTTCTATTTACAGGAACTCATTGATACTCAACACTAACCTGCTTACATAGGTATTGTACCTTCGTATCTTCCATTGCCCTTCTGTCATTCTGCCTGAAGTTCTCCTTTGCCGCTCTGCACGATATAAGTCTAGGTACTCCCGTACGTTCTGTAGCGACACGTTGTAGCAAACCCTGTATATCTTCGTCGCAGCCACTGCTTTACGTGCCAACACTATTCTGTCGCCAACATTTGCCTTTGCATGGCCTGCTCCTCCATTCCCAATCGATATCCTTTCTCTTCTTATCTGACGTCACTGTCCTTTGTGTTCTTTATCAACAGTTTCCTTAGTTTCTTGTGGGGTTTTCCCTAAATGATTTTCTACCGCCTTTTCCGATGATGTCATTCTGTCTAAACGCTATGTGGCACACCTCACATATTGGTTCTCATCTCATCTCATCTCATCATGTTCCTCTTGTACCTTGCGGTGTCGAGGTGAAGTATAAACAGCGGGAGAGTGCCCGATTATGGGCTTCATGTATCAATATTCCCATGGACTCTGTTATTCCCTGCATCCATCGTTTACGTGGTCGGCCTCTTCCTCTGTTTCCCTCTGGTCTGTACATCATTGCTTGTTGTGGTATACTGTTAGTTGGTAACCTACTTGCATGGCCAAACCATTTGACTTGCTGCTTTCTAATAAAATCTAGTGCAGCTGTAACCCCCAATTTAGTCCTGATTTCTTCATTTCTGATCTTATCTCTTCATGATAATTGAGTAATCTTCTCAGGAATCTCATTTCTGTTGTTGTGATTTTTCTTTTCTATTTTTCTGTCATTGTCCAGGTTTGGCATTGGTAACATAGAGTTTGTAGGAAGATTGTGTTGTAAAGTGCTTTCTCAGTAGTTATTGATATATGTTTGTTCTTTAGCATTGGTGCCATTTGTCCAATAAGTTGGTTTGCCTTTTTGCATCTATTTTCGATCTGATCTTCTGATTTGCCATTTGATGATATTATACTTCCTAGGTACTTGAAACTCTTTACTTGTTTCAAGGGATGTTCGTTTAGGTAAATCGTTGTTGCTTTTACTTCTTTAGTTATAGTCAGTACCTCTGTTTTACTTGAGCTAATTTTCATGTTATGTTCCCTACACATTTCGTTTAGACTATTCACTCATGCGGTATATCTCAGGCAGCTTTCCAACCTCTACCTCTCTCTCTCTCTCTCTCTCTCTCTCTCTCTCTCTCTCTCTCTCTCTCTCTCCTCTCTCTCTCTCTCTCTCTCTCTCTCTCTCTCTCTCTCTCTCTCTCTCTCTCTCTCTCTCTCTCTCTCTCTCTCTCTCTCTCTCTCTCTCTCTCTCTCTCTCTCTCTCTCTCTCTCTCTCTCTCTCTCTCTCTTCTCTCTCTCTCTCTCTCTCTCTCTCTCTCTCTCTCTCTCTCTCTCCTCTCTCTCTCTCTCTCTCTCTCTCTCTCTCTCTCTCTCTCTCTCTCTCTCTCTCTCTCTCTCCTCTCTCTCTCTCTCTCTCTCTCTCTCTCTCTCTCTCTCTCTCTCTCTCTCTCTCTCTCTCTCTCTCTCTCTCTCTCCTCTCTCTCTCTCTCTCTCTCTCTCTCTCTCTCTCTCTCTCTCTCTCTCTCTCTCTCTCTCTCTCTCTCTCTCTCTCTCTCTCTCTCTCTCTCTCTCTCTCTCTCTCTCTCTCTCTCTCTCTCTCTCTCTCTCTCTCTCTCTCTCTCTCTCTCTCTCTCTCTCCTCTCTCTCTCTCTCTCTCTCTCTCTCTCTCTCTCTCTCTCTCTCTCTCTCTCTCTCTCTCTCTCTCTCTCTCTCTCTCTCCTCTCTCTCTCTCTCTCTCTCTCTCTCTCTCTCTCTCTCTCTCTCTCTCTCTCTCTCTCTCTCTCTCTCTCTCTCTCTCTCTCTCTCTCTCTCTCTCTCTCTCTCTCTCTCTCTCTCTCTCTCTCTCTCTCTCTCTCTCTCTCTCTCTCTCTCTCTCTCTCTCTCTCTCTCTCTCTCTCTCTCTCTCTCTCTCTCTCTCTCTCTCTCTCTCTCTCTCTCTCTCTCTCTCTCTCCTCTCTCTCTCTCTCTCTCTCTCTCTCTCTCTCTCTCTCTCTCTCTCTCTCTCTCTCTCTCTCTCTCTCTCTCTCTCTCTCTCTCTCTCTCTCTCTCTCTCTCTCTCTCCTCTCTCTCTCTCTCTCTCTCTCTCTCTCTCTCTCTCTCTCTCTCTCTCTCTCTCTCTCTCTCTCTCTCTCTCTCTCTCCTCTCTCTCTCTCTCTCTCTCTCTCTCTCTCTCTCTCTCTCTCTCTCTCTCTCTCTCTCTCATATCTTCTCATTCATATACTTTGCACATGCCCACATACACTAGCATTTTGTCTGTTGAAGTGTGTCTATGTATGTATGCACGTTCACGCATATCAGTCCACCCAGACTTTAAGACTCGCCCCTATAATAACACAATGGGGTTTTGATTAGTGCCACCCTCAACCATGCGCGCCTCGAAATTCACTAGTAGATCCACTGTGATTGCTCAGATGCCCTTACCAGACCAGTTCCCGTCCTCCTGCCCCGCCCCCTTCCTTCTATGTGCTCACTGAACCGTAACACCCGGCACCGGGTATCACAATACATCGGAGATTTTCTTAGTCACTTAACGATCCGAACGGCGAGGTGAGTATGAACGTTTCCTCTATTAACATTCTTTTTCTTCCAATTAAACATTTTCTTCAACTAACATTCTTTTCAATTAACATTTTTTTCAATTCTCATTTTCTCTACATTGCTTCCACTTTTCCATGCTTTTGTTCTTCTCGCCCTGTCGTCACCTTCTGATGTAGTCACAGGAGATCTCCTTGACTGTATGTTGTGTTTGTGAATGTGTTTGTTTGCTGCTGATGAAGGCTAATCGCCGCAACGTTCTGTATGTGTCTTAACTCTGTTATGTAAAGCTGCACTACTTTGTGTCATTTTATATCCTCTGGGAGAACCGCTAGCCATTAATAATAATTAAAATAAAAACTCGATTTAAGTATGAAAGGGATCACAACTGTAAATGTGTTTATTGATGGTATTCTCATCTCATCTCATCATGTTCCTCTTGTACCTTGCGGTGTCGAGGTGAAGTATAAACTTCGTGAGAGTGCCAGATTATGGGCTTCATATATCAATATTCCCATGGACTCTGTTATTCCCTCCGTCCAACGTTTACGTGGTCGGCCTCTTCCTCTGTTTCCATCTGGTCTGTACATCATTGCTTGTTGTAGTATGCTGTTGACTGGTAACCTACTTGCATGGCCAAACCATTTGACTTGCTGCTTTCTAATAAAATCTAGTGCTGCTTTAACCCCCACTTTAGTCCTGATTTCTTCATTTCTGATCTTATCTCTTCTTGATTCGTTGAGTATTCTTCTCAGGAACCTCATTTCTGTTGTTGTGATTTTCCTTTTCTCTTTTTCTGTCATTGTCCAAGTTTGGCATTGGTAGCATAGAGTTGGTAGGAAGACTGTGTTGTAAAGTGCTTTCTTAGTAGTTACTGATACATGTTTGTTCTTTAGTATTGGTGCCATTTGTCCAATGAGTTGATTTTGCCTTATTGCACCTATTTTCGATCTCGTCTTCTGATCTGCCATTTGATGATATTATACTTCCCCAGGTACTTGAAACTCTTCACTTGTTTCAAGGGATGTTCATTTAGGTGAATTGTTGTTGTTTGTTCTTCTTTAGTTATAGTCATTACCTCTGTTTTGCTTGTGCTAATTTTCATGTTATGTTCCCTACACATTTCGTTTATACTATTCATGTGGTCTTGTAATTCAGCTTCTGATTTTGCTATTAGTACTTGGTCGTCCGCAAACAGGAGTTTTCTAATGGTTAGATTTGCAGATGGTTCTTCTTCTGTGTTCTCATCATGCAGTGTTCTTGCGATCTGTTTGGCTGGTTTCTTTACATATGTTTTCTATATATGTTATATAGGTTACACCTCACATATTGGTTACACCTCACATATTCTCACATGTTTCTTATATTACATTTCTTTCTAAGGGGGGAGTATTTTCCTAGTGTTTAAAAAATACATCCGCACAATGCGCTTTGAGAACGGAATGTAAATCAGCTTGTTACAATTGTAGTTGTTGGGTAATTGTAGTTATGTAGACAGTTACGCATATGCTGTGGAAGAGCTAATGAAATGCTGAGGAAGAAATTTGGTAGCTAATGCGCTTTGTAATCCAATCAGTACTTGTCAGTTTGTTTATATATTTCATCAGTTGTGAACTAAACATTGATCAACAGGCATGCTCATCCACACAAAGGAAATGTCTTGTGGAGTGAAGGTGGCGGCCAGTGTGATGCTTACATCACCCTCAAAGTGTTGATTGGTCTGAAAATATGGATCTAACACTTAGGCTCAATACATCCTAAAGCATGTATAAGGGCTGTTTTATTTGTTTACATGACTAATGGATAACCTGTTGATTTTGTTGTTTCAATAGTTGTGTGAGAGCAAGCCGCAGATTACAGAGGACATGTTCAACAATATGGTGGCCAAGGCAGTCAAAGAGGAGTTAAAGTTGAGGCAGCAGCAGCAGATCCAGCAGCAGCAGGTGGAGGACAGGAAAAGACCACAAACCCAAGCCCACCCAGAAGTGGAACAGGCTGCAGGAGACAGAATGGCCATTGCTGACACAGAAGGCGCCGCCACTGAACCTGTCATTGAAAACAGTGAACCAATGGATGTTGACCAAAATGCCAATGTGGTGAGTACTCATTGACATAAGTAGCTGAATACATCAAACACTAGCTAATGATCCATACAACAGTACAAATTTTATGTTGTAAATATTTCCTATTCTTCTGCGTTTGTCCAGAATGTTGTTTTAGACGTAATTGCGCTGTGCCTGTTTACAGCAGAGCTGCAATATTTGCACCTTTTGACCGACACATCTGACTTCTTCGGGCATTTGTTGACTGGGTTAACCTTCCTGTTATATTGTAATTTAGGTACTAGATTTAATTTAGTTTGATCTCTAAAAATTTTCAAGTGTTATGAAAACTTGTCTTGTATTCTTATTTTAATATCTCTAACTGTTCCCATTCAGAAAGCAGTGGCAAAATACTGAACTAACATTGTCTAGTAAATCGCACCCAAAAAAAAAAAAAAATACAACAGTAAATGCTGGGTTAGATTGCAGTGTCCTGTCTGCTTTATTCTCACGATCTTTGTCTTCCCCTATGGGTTTTCAGACCTGAGGTGTTGTGACCTTTCATCAATTTATGTTGCATCTTATTTCATGTGTGGGACATGAGGGCATTGTTATCAGAAATCCATTAAATTATATTTCTGCTTGTGACTTTTGTTATCTTTATTATCCAGTATACTGTCAGTTTTTTGTTGTTGTTGCGTATCCCTTATGGGACATTGCAGTCAACACCAGCATTTTTCAGCTGTTGTTGATGTACTAGGCAAGTGTTACGTTCAGTAGTTAGCCAGTGCTTTCTGAACGACCGGCTCCCATACCAGCACGTTATAACACAACGTGACACGGTTTGCTGCTCAAATCGGTCACAGCTGAGCTTTGAACGCCTAGCACCCGGCTCACGAACCAGCATTTGCAAGCCTTTATACTGTCAGTAAGAATGATAAAAAGGACAAAAAGCCATCCCTGCTGCACTTCAGTTCTTATTTCAGTTGCATGCATTAGTTTACCCTCGTGGAGAGCGCTGCATTTCATATCCTCATATTTTGTTTCATGATTAAGTTAATGATCTTCTGTGGAATCCATACTGAAAGACTTCCCTGAATCAATTCTCATACCTTATCCAAGGTAATATTGAAGGTGTCTTGAATGTCCTGTGTCCACTATCATTAGCTGGCCCTTGCCTAGCCTTATAGGAACGGTGTTGTCTTCTACATGTATCATAGTAGTACCTTAGAGATAGGCATAGAGAAACAAAATTTCATATATTATATATATATATATATATATATATATATATATATATATATATATATATATATATATATATATATATATATATATATATATAAGTGCTTGTGAATCGACTTAAGTGTCTCTACAGAAATGTCACATGAGTGCAGCAGAAGACAGTAATAGAACTAGGAACCTAAGCTCCTAAACATAGGTGAAAATGAATAACACTAGTTTATCTTACTTGGAAATAGCCAGAAGATTGCCTTCTTTTTCTAAGCCTAGACTGTTAACATGCGCGCGCACACACACAAACTCGACCCTCCAGATGAGGTTGTATTATTCGTTTGTTATTTGATGTCTTACAAAACAGTTTAAATTATGCAGCATGTTCTCTTGCTGACAGATTAAATTCTCCACCTGTAGCTGTTAATTGATGTCATCAAACTTATGTTTTTTTGACAGTTCATAGATTACCAACTGGTTTCAATTTGTTTACTTTTGTTGTCCTTTGTACTGTTATCTTGCTCTCTTTGGTGCCTTTGGAAGTCATGGCAGTAGTACACATTGTTGGTGTGAAAAGCAATTACACCTGCTGTTGTTAAGACAATAGATGTGCATGTTTCTTTGTTTATACTTGCTTGCATTTGGTTGGTCTGTATTTTAAAACCACCTGAGGCTGGTGTTGTAACAATTACTCATCTTTGCTTTTTGCTTTCAGACATCTGCTGAGATGACACAGAACAAAGATGTTCTGCCAACTGTGGTAAGTACAAGAAGTGGACATATAGGCGTGGTTGAATCATTTTGCTGTAGAGTCTGCCCATCCACGCCAGCCAATCTGCTTTTTTGTTGCCCGAAATGTTGCATTGAACTGGTACCTCTTGAATTGTGCATTTGTAAAATGAGAACCAAAACTCTCCCTCCCTGTCCTATTTCCCCCAAAGCATAGCAGCCAGTTTTACCCACCATCATATTAGGTCAGCCTCTCTCCCTGTCCTTCTGGAGTTGTGTCCTCTGTGTGCTCTCTCTCCTTCCCTGCCTCCCAGCCATACACTTCTTTGAAAATTGTGGCAGTAGTACCTATGCGCTACCCTGGGCCCTTTTTTTTCAGTCCTTCTCAAATGCATGACAGTTCTAACATCAGGGTGTATCCTGAGACCATGGGCAGTTCCTTCCTTTTGCCTGTCTGCCTGTTATATTGGTGTTTATATTTATTTTATTTTCTGTAATCAATGCTTTGTCCTTAGTGATGTGCTGATAGAACAGTGGTTCTCAACCGGTGGGGTATTCCCCCTGGGGTTTCCAGGAGGGGAATGAAGATTATTTCAAGATCGCGTTATACAAGAACCGATTACTTGATATTGTTTTTCCCTTCATACTGGTTCTGTACGTATCACCCTTCTGAAATTCATTTTATAACGTAAGTAGATCCGCAAATCACGTTTTATGTAGATGTCTAGACTTGTTTTAGTATGTGCTATTAAATTTAGCTTCAATTATTACGTATACTATGTAGGGGCAGGGGGGAATTTTTAGGGAGGAAATACAGGGGGGGGGGGGGGATGACAGTTCTAAAAATATGGTGAGGGGGGAATGATGTCCTAAAAATATGGTGAAGGGGGGCACAGGCCAAAAAAGATTGAGAACCACTGTGATAGAACATTGCTTCTAAGGGACATTGTATTGAAAGATGACAGTTTGGACATTTCTTTGACTTTGTCCACACACAGCTAATATCCTGACAACATAGTGTTTGTGCTAGATTTAGAGAATTTAAATGTTTCTTGATGACAATGTTTGTAGCTCATACAATTACTTATCATTGCGTATGTTCTTATAAACAATGCTCTCAGCAATTTATCTTTGCCTGTTGAGGTGAGGAAAAGAGTTCTTAAGAGCTGTATTGAGCCAATTCCTGGTGTACTGAAGTGAATCATGATAATTAGCAGACATGTGAGGAATTAGTGGAATCTATGGAGATGCAAGTTTATAGAAGAATGTTGCTAACACTGGATGGATAGAAAGAGCAATGATGTCTTGAAAGAAGTTAACTCAGAAAGAGAACTGGTTGCTCACATCAGAAGAAGATAGTCCACATTCTGTGGGCGTGTCATGAGAAGTGGGAAACTTGGAGGGGAGGAAAACGGAGGGTGACCAAGAGAGAAAATGCTGGACAGTTAGATTAACACCAGGATCAGAAATAATTGGCAGCACAAGAGACATAAATCTGTGGAGAAACATCACCAACACCACACAGCTTGGACTATAAGAAGGGATGACCTTAGGGTGACTTTGAACATTAAGGTAGCTTCTTTCTTGTTCATTGGCTATCTGGTTGATAAATCAGCTTCATTCACCTCGTCTTCAGCCTTCAGCCCCTGAAGTGGAAGCACCCATTCTAGACGCAGCCGTGCCCAGTCCTCCTGCTGGACCAGCTAGCGAAGAAGCTAGCACCAACACTGTGCTGGACAAGAGTGGCACAGAATCTCCCGGGACGCCAAGTACAGTTGGATCAGGTAGGTTCCGTGGCTTGTCAGGTAGTTGTGTTTCACATGTTGTGTGTGTGTGGGTATTGTGCTGCTGGTTTTTGTTGTTGTTATATCTCACTAGCTGTTGCTGTTACATTGGCTGTGTTGTTATATGTTGATAATTAGAATAAGTGTTTCCAGACACCAGATTATGGTGTGAGTGCATGCATGTTCTATCTAAAAACAATGCGGAAAACAACACTTTTCAGTATAGGAGATGGCTTTTCTTGCTCAAAATTCTGGTAAAAAATTTTTAATGTCACCGTGACAGAGTGGTCAAGTCACCTGTCGCACACTACCAAGATTGCAGGTTAATTTTTGGACTCCTTCATTCGTTTCATGAGATCAATATTTTCTTATTCATTACTGAAGCTTCGGAGCTTGTACTCTGCGCGGCGCTTTCTTCAGAAAGCAACCGAACTGTGTGGGCTAAAACCCAGTACAATGATACATCAACCTAAGTTCAATAAATGCAAACCCTTTTTAGAGAGCAATCTGAATGCCAAGTTAGAACTATCTTCCAGAAGATTCACAACCAATCATCACTGAGGCTGGGCTGACGCTAGAGTTGCCCTCGTGGGGAATAATTCAACCCTTTCATTGCAAGATAAACTTGTAAATGTGGTGTTAGTTGCATATTCTTTACAGGACCTGTCAACCCCAGCATTCTTAGCTGTTTGTGATTTCTTGGCAAGTTTACGTTCAGTAGTTTGCCATTGCTTTCTGAACGATCAGCACTGATACTGGTGCTGGGTTTTTATAAAAACCAACGCAAGGTGGTCAGCTGCCAAATCGCCTACAGCTGTGTTTCGAGAGCGGTTTGCAGGATTACGAATTGCTTTCGGAATCCTTCGCCATAGAGTTGGTGTGGTGTACATGACGGATAAAATAACCTGTGGAAACAAATGCAAAATTAAAACACTGCATGGCTGCTGGTTTTTGGCTAGAGACAAACACGGAACATTTTGTGTGTGCATGAGCATTATCTTCCACCTGTAGGGGATAGTGAGTAAAGGTCCTTTTACCTTACACGTTGCATTGGCCATATGGAGCTGGACCCATACTTTATAGATCGAACGACACTAAGTGGGTGATGGGGTCAGTGTCCCGCTAGCTGCCTTTACTTTCCAAGACATTTCCTGGTACACATTTTATGCTTGGTCAACCTGGGAGCCCAGGTCCATTTAAAAAAAAAATTCATAACTGCCTGAATGCGTATCTAACCTAAGACCACCTGTACGGCAGGCAAGCATCTAGCCATTACATTACCGCAGCTCTCAGTAGAGTATGGACTAAAGGGGAAATGTTAGTTATAATACCTGTTCAGCTAAACAACTTTCAGCTGATGTTCATTGGTAGCTTGTAATGAGGTTTTGATAATAGTAATGAAATCTGGAAAATGTAATGTGATCTCTACAAATCAGATGTAGTAAAATGCTAAAATGTAGCATGTAATGAGGTATTGATAATTTTAATGAAATGAAAATGTAATGTGATCCTGATAAAATTAAGTTGAAATGCCAGAAATTTAAAAATTTAATGGAGCTTTAAATAATTCTAATGAATTAAATAAATAAATCTAATTGAAAATTATAATGATTAAAAATATGATTGAAAAATATTCAAGGTAAAGTTCAATCTCATGGCAGATGAGTTTGAATTTTAATATCTTCACATATACAAGGTTACAGCATGAGGTGGTATGGCAGTTCTCTTTCTCACAACCTTTCCTTCCCAAATGATTTCCTGAACATTATGCGGCACCCATTTTATATGGTCAGTTCTACCCTAGAGCCAAACAATTCAACCACGAAGCTTGTAACTACTGTTGAAAAATGTAGCGAAATGTGAAGCATACACTGTTGCCTTTAACCACCAATCCTAGGAATCCCCATTCCCCTGAGCAAAAAATGAACAAGAAGTAGACAATAAGAAATAAGTTCATATAACAGTTCACAGTACTCCTGAATGCAGGATACCATTCTGCATCAAATTGACCTGATATTTTACCTGGGATATGCCCAGTTCCACACACTAGTACTACCTGTTGCACCTAAAGGGCCAGGAAAACACTAGAACTAGCTTGATCATAATCCAAATCATGCGTGTCACCACTCAGATGATTTATCCAATTCAATGTCCTTATAAGAATAATCATTTTTAAAATTGTATTTTATCATCCTCCAAATCAAGTGAGCACAAGTTCAAAAATGTGTCCCTCTGCCTCTGTGAGGTGCCATTTCTGGAATTTTAAGTACATCTTTTCATAATGAAAACAGATTTGTAAAATGTAAATATATCATCAGTTCAACACCACCATTTGTATTCACCTTCCCATATTCGATTAACACTTCTGGAACATATTATAAATTTGCAGTTTTAGTGGTCTCATGTTGAAAAAACCAGTAGCCATGAATGCAGGTTTCTGTCCACACATAACGATAAACCGGTAGCTCCGGGTCAGAGCACCGTGATGTAACAAATGTAAAATTGATTGAGGTTTGGAAAATACAGTGAAGCCTTGAGGGAATGTGGTGAACATTTTGACATACTTTTGGAGGGACAGACTGGCCGCCTATTCCTCCAGGCACGCAGGCCTTCAAAATGTGGTGGTTCCTAGCACATCACAGACCCTTAGTCAGTTCCTGTTTTACAACTGGTTTTGTGTGTGTGTTGTTTTATTTGCCATTGAGCTGTTTGTTAGCCATTGTGCTATTGTTATATTTGTGGTTTGTATGCTATGTTTGTTGTTGGTTATTGTGCTATTGTTATATTTGTGGTTTGTATGCTATGTTTGTTGTTGGTTATTGCGCTATTGTTATATTTGTGGTGTGTATCTATGTTTGTTCTTAGTCATTGTGCTATTGTTATATTTGTGGTTTGTATGCTATGTTTGTTGTTAGTCATTGTGCTATTAGGTTTGCAGGTTGTCATTATGCTGTTCCTTAGTTTGTCAGTGTTTTTAAAATGAAGTTTGTTATCCATAGTTATACCACGATATATGTGGTTTTTACATAACGCTATGTAATGTTTGTAGCTTTGTCGTTATTGTTGTAATGTGAGCTATACTTTCACTTTCTTAGATATACTATTGGTTTGATTTGTTTGCGTATGTTTTGTATTTTATATATATTAGTAATGTGAGTTTTTTCTGCTTTCGATTAGTGACGATAAAAGGTGTCTTCATGAAGGGCAATATTCTGTAGCGCTAATTGCGCTTTCTTTTAGCAAAACTAGCGGCAGCTGGGAATCTTTAGGATTGCTACAAAGATTATAGGGAGAGAGGGAAGGGAAATTTTAGTCAGACAGCTGACATACATGATCCTTGCGATACGGCTGTCACATTCGGATGTGGTGTTTGCTTTTCTTTTTGTGTATAACTGTTGGCTTTCATTTTATTTTTTCATTACGCTTATGTTGTGAGATTATTTGTTATAGGTTTTTATTTGTTATTTTCTCTTTTCTGCAAATATATGTTGTATCCATGAGGCTGGGTGAATTAGTTATGAGGAACTCTTTTGCTGTATATGAAGAGCACTGTAAAGTGGGATGATGACAATGTTCACTGATTTGTCAAAAGTGTTAAGGAAAATTTAAAACATGCAGAAATAATACCCCGTTACCTGTTAAGGTTTGTCACCGTGATTCTTCTGGGAATACTTAGTAAACTTTGTTCTATTGCTGTTAATCTGTCATGCATTGTTTCGTGTTTCTTTACTAACTTAGGCCATATACTTTATCCTTCCTATTTATCTATTTTACACACATTCTTCTTATTTAATTTGCTCAGAGATCTTTATATTACCTGTTGTTACTTTCTCAGAGATATCTTTCTATAGTAACTTTCCCCAAAGTATCTTTTTCCATGGTTCATTTTTAGCATGTTATCTTTTTCCGAGGTGTCTTTTTCCATGATTATGAAATGTCTATTCCCATGCTTTATTTTCACCAGTGTATTTTTTCCTATAGTAAATATTCCACATAGTATCTTTTTCAAAGTTGATTTTTATCAAGGTATCTTTATTTTTTTCACAATATATTTTTACCATGGTATCTTTTCCAAAGTTACTTTTCATTATGATGTCTTTTTCCATAGGTAATTTTACTCTGGAAGTCTCATTTTCTATATACCTTTTCTTGTTATATTCCCAGGGGTTGCGTGTTTGCCCCAGTTTTCTGTAGTATGTCGTAGTGATGTATGAAAGTTGCACTTAGCGCACAACAGAATATTGTCAGGAAGATACCTCGACCATACGCGCCCGTAGTCAGGAAACCCGTGGCCGCGCCAGCCGTTGTCATAAACTAGCTTCAAGACCTTTATTACGTCTCTGCAACTGGCTTCTTCTTTGGAGATGATCCGTTTCCCCTGTTGTGGCTATTTGTAAATTTATGGGACAGAAAGCTGAAGCTCCAATGACAGTAAGTCGGTGGTGGGTTTGTGTGTGAGAATAGTTGTTTTTCATTGTGTGTATAAACATAATTTAAAGAAGCAGTCATAAATGCATGTCTGTCATTGTTTAAGTTATAGTTTTGTTAACGCTAGGCTCCGATCATGTGTTTAATCCACATAGTTTGTGAGTACCCTTCACCATAACCTTGAGTTTGTGCGTGTGTGCGTGCTCTGATTTCCCCCTAACGTAGCTTGAGACCAGATTTTATCCTTAACCCATGCAGTGTCTGCAGCAAAGGAGTTTGTCATAACATGCTCTACCTCTGATGTATTGTCTTAAAGAGTAGTGAACTGGAATGCACTTTTTATGTCGTGTAGTTATTTTTTTTTTCATTTGAATTTGGCTTTTTTTTTCCAAACTGGTAATTGGTATATTTTATTTTATTTTGGCTTTCATTTGCCAAACTGACAGTCTGAATAATGCAAAAAGCTTGATAAATATCTTTATTTGCATTCTTGTTTGCATGCCACTTTTGGCTTTTTGTGTGTTTTAAATGTTGTGGATTTTCCTGGCCTGTTTCTAGTGTAGTGATATCGAATTATACTGTGTTTAGATTTATGTAGTACCTCAACTTAGTTGTTAATATTACTAAAGATATGATAAAATATGTTTATTGGCAATGGCACTGTCATAAGTGCCTCTAGAATTAAGTGCTTGTAATAATGTTTGATCTTCAACATTTACATTGTACTAGACTGACATTGATGACTGTTCCATTCCCTTATATTATGGTAATATTGTTTATTCAGTGTTAGTTAAAATGATGCCATTTTTCCATTCCATAAAATTCCTTTCATCTTTGCCAGGAAACAGCCAACTTGAAGTTTTTTACATTGCTAAAATGTGTTCTTTAATTCTCTGGTTTATGCTAAGCAGGCTGGTTTTTTTTCTTCTTCATAATGGACACTGCAGCTAATATTTAGTTATATTTCTACCAGTTCTACAGTTAATTCAACAAGAGCTCCTGTAGTTATGTTGTGCAACAGATGGTTTATATCTTTTATGTCCAAGGCAGTCTTTTTTTTTTCTTCGCTCATTTTTAACTGAAGGGTAGTCCATACATAGGCTATTACTTCCAGTAAGGCTACTACTTCCAGTAAGGCTACTACTTCCAGTGTATGGGACATTTTTTGCGTGTAGATTAGCTTTACCTATTACCAATGTCCCTCGCCATCAGACTAACCCACTTCCCCTTCAGAGGTACTTGTTATTTATGTCCGCAAGTCAAGGACGAGAAGTCAACATTTTAATCCAATTGACCAGTTTAGGGGTTGAGCTTGCTACCTCAGCATCAGCACACCGGATCTTATCCATTCGGCCATGCTGACCTCTAATGCAGAGTCTGATTAGTACATCATTTCTGTTGAATTCATGGTATGTATAATGTTTCTTATTGCCTGGACAATGTGCTTCCTCTTTATTTCTGTAACCTCTTCTCATAATATTTTGTCGAGCTGGTCTTCCACCTTATGTTAGCCTCTCTGTTGTCATATGTGCTTGCTTTATATTTGTTTTTAAACTATTCAGATATAGACCATGGAATGCTGCTCTTCTGTTTGTCAGTTCTGCACTGTTGTTGATCTTCGGTATTGAAACTGTTGCTGATATTGCACTATAGGTTTGAAGATGTTAGACCTTTCCATATTCTAGGCTCTAGCGCAATGTTGAGATGGCTAGTTCACTTCCTCGATACCTTTCCTCCTCAGACAATACCAGAAGATTCTGAAAATTCTTGGTACCAGTTTTAGTTTTATGAGACTGGGTCTGTTCTATTGTCATTGAATCCTGTAACAGCTGTTGGTTTGACCCAAGCCACTGTATCAGTGAGGTGAAAAGTTGGTTACAGAATCGATGTGACTGCACTCAGGACATTACCCATTGTTGCCTTTCTCGGAGATATCTTTCCATACTTACTTTTCCCCCAAAGCATGCTCCACCCCCCTCCCCCCTCTACCCCCACTCTTCCTCAAAATACACCAAAGAGTTCCTATGCTGATAGTTTGAGTAGGGGTTTCTTCTTCTTCTGCATTCATCCGGAGAGTTTTTTCTGACATGATTGCCTTGTGCCTGTTTACACCAGAGCTGCGTTCTTGCACCGTTGGGCAGACACATCCGACTTCTGCTGGAATTTGTTGACCGGATTAACCTTCCCGGGGGAGTAGGCATTTGATTAAAAGTCAGTTTGCCTTCTCCTCTATGCATTGAGTGTCATCCAGACTCTAATAAGTCTCTTCTGAATCAGTCTCTCCAGATATGGAGAGCCTTCACCACATCACCCTGCCCAGATGGGCAGCAGCCACTTTATCCACAAATTCATTGCCCTGCACACCAGCATGTCATGGGCAGAAAATTCATGTTATGTTGGGCATTCCCTTCAGAACATGCCATTTTCCACTTCCTGAAGCTTACTCAGAGCCTGTCACAAACACAACATATCTAGCAGTGTTGCCTTCCAACTTTCGGAAAGCTGCCATCGCAGCTTCAACTTCCAGTCTCATGCTAGATGTAGCAGTATATAATATTCCAGACTCTTCTCTTTTAAAGTGTCCATTTGTCTTTGAAATGAAACTTACCCACTTTTTTTTTTTACCCATCACCACAGATCCAGTAGTGTATATAATCACATCACCTGAGTGTGAGTTCTCCTTTATCAGCTGTTGCATGGACACTTCTGTAGCATCTGCTGATGATTTCTGGCACCTTTGGTCCAGTGTAACTATAACCACACCGTTTTATTGCTAGGCAGCATCATGACCCATTCTTCTTCATGCACTATCTTACCTATTCCACAAATTTGACTGATTGTGTTGTCAGCTTGTGCCATCCAATACCAACCTATCTTCAACCTATGACCCTTGGCATCATCTGTCTGCTGTAACCCTATGGTACAACTTGGCCTGGAGTACTCTAGGCCAGTCATATGTGCATGGCAAGACAAATATATGCTGCATACACATGGTAGGTGTAACCCTTGTACAGCCAAAAATGATTCACATGGACTAATTTTGTCTGCGCTGTAGTTTACCATCTGGTTATGACATTGTGAGCACTCCCAGATAATCAAACTGGTAGAGTGTACAATATTCTTTGCTCCACATCTGCCGTTACCATCACTTTCGGGGCATTTAATTCCTTTTTAGGCCTACCTCCCCCACATCCCTGAAGGGCAATCTTCTATTAAGGATTATTCTCCAGAAATTGACCATGTTCGCTCCGTTATATCTAATACCTCCTCATTGATAATTGTGCCATTCAGTGGACACCATAGTACAGCTGCTTTGGCTGAGTTGTTTCCTTGCACCAATCATCCACTTTGTCTATGCAGCCTGCAGGTCATTATATATTTCTGTAATATCTCTCCCTTATCTATTATATATGAGGCCATGTCAGCAAGAGTCAGTATTCTATTATCATTATCTTTCTTCTGTAGGATCATACTTCTGTACTTCGCTGACTCTGGCGAGGGGGTTACAAACGCAATTCACAATCCTGTATACCACTTTCGAAACACAGCTGTGGTGGGCGATTTGGAAGCAGACTGCATTGCATTGGTTTCTCTACAATGGTATGAGTGCCAGTTGTTCAGAAAGCAATGGTACACTGTTGAACACAAACGTGCCCAGGAATCACAAACTGCTAAAAAATGCCGGAATTGACTACTTCATCCTATAAAAGATATGCAACTAACTTTAAGAGAACTTCTATGAATGTTGAAAAACACCAGTGAAATTGTAGGTCCCTGTGGTAGCCCTGATGTAATAATGTGTGGCTATAATATTCAAGAACACGTTGTGAACAACAACCTTGTATTCATATAGAACAACTACAATCCAGTTCACAGTACAGGGACAGACCTCTGTATCCATAAACATGTGCTACAGTAGGTCATACTTAACTCTTTTGTACACATTCTCTAGACCCAGTGCTGCAACCAGTTTCATGCGTATTCTGAAAGCCTTCATAAACATTGTAAGCAAGGGCCGCCTCATGTGCCCAGATATCCTATCTTGGTTGATAACTACAGAAGTCTACATTTCCCCAAGTGCTCTTGCAGTTTTCTTGCAACTTATCTCATCATGTTCCTCTTGTACCTTACGGTGTTGAGGTGATGTATAAATGGTGGGAGAGTGCCCGCTTATGGGCTTCATGTATCGATATTCTCATGGACTCTGCTATTTCCTGTGTCCATCGTTTACGTGGTCAGCCTCTTCCTCTGCTTCCATTTGGTCTGTACATCATTGCTTGTTGTGGTATACTGTTAGTCGGTAACCTACTTGCATGGCCAAATCATTTGACTTACTGCCTTCTAATAAAATTTAGCGCAGTTATAACTCCCACTTTAGTCCTGATTTCTTCATTTCTGATCTTATCTCTTCTTGATACATTGAGTAATCTTCTCAGGAATCTCATTTCTGTTGTTGTGATTTTTCTTTTCTCTTTCTGTCAATATCCAGGTTTGGCATTGGTAGTATAAAGTTGGTAGGAAGATTGTTTTGTAAAGTGCTTTCTTAGTAACTATTAATACATGGTTGTTCTTTAGTATTGGTGCCATTATTCCAATGAGTTGGTTTGCCTTATTGCATCTGTTTTCGATCTCGTCTTTTGATTTACTATTTGATATTATACTTCCTAGGTACTTGAAACTCTTTACTTATTTCAGGGTATGTTCGTTTTTTCTTCTTTAATTGTAGTCATTGCCTCTGTTTTACTTGTGCTAATTTTCATGTTATGTTCCCTACACATTTCATGTAGACTATTCATGTGGTCTTGTAATTCAGCTTCTGATTTTGATATTAGTGCTTGGTCGTCCGGAAACAGTTCTCTAATGGTGTAATGCAGTGTTCTTGCTGTCTCTGTTTGGCTGGTTTCTTTACAGATGTTGTCTATATAGGTTATGAGCAAAAGAGGGGACAGGACACAACCTTGTCATACCCAGAACTTTCTTGCAACTATCTGTTAGTATTTTGTAAAGTAATGACTAAAGACATTTAATCTAGTATCTTATTTTTTGGCAAACAGCTCTGCAGGCACCAACACCTCTTTAATGCTGGGGTTGAAGCAGTTCACCATTTCCTTCAGATCTTCATCACTTAAATCTTTCATCTGAGCCTAGCTTAATCTATCTGGGCCTGGTCTATTGTTTTCTTTAGCACATATTTGATATCTTTCATATGCTCGATGTCCTTGTATGTCTTTTCTCTGATTTTTTTAGCGAACCTTTCAAGAACTGCATTTCTGATGTTCGTGGCATTGCGGTTTGACTGCTGTACAGATCTCCAGGGATGCCTCTGCCTTCTTCTTGTCAGTTGCCAGAGGCCATTTTCATTATAAAACATGTATCGGTGAGCAAACACACCAACCACTGCTTTGGCTGACAATTCACTTACCTGAATTATAACTAAGTCAAACCCTTCATAACTACAAAAGTCTTGTAGTGTGAAGTTGATTGTCTAATAGGACATGTGCTTATTTAGTAGGATGTATTGACCTAGTGTGCTATTGTTAGTTGCATATCCTTTCCAGGAAATCGCAGTCAACCCCAGCATATTTTTTGCTATTTGTAATCTCTTGACAATGTGTATGTTCAGTAGTTTGCCTTTGCTTTCTGAATGACCGGCACTCATACCAATTCATAAAAAAGCACCGCAGGACGGTCTGCTGCCAAATCGTCCACATCTGTGTTTTGATCGCGATATGCTGGATTACGAACTGTCCCTAACCCCTTTACCACAGGGCAGCCCTAGTGTGCTCACCCTCTCCTTATAGAGTTGATAGTTTTGTAGGACATGTCCCACTCTGTTTGCCGTCTTCTGTGAGGTCATGTTCCACTGTTTGCACATTCCACACGATCACATATTTGTATGTCCATTTTTATACTTTCCTCAATGGTTACCTTTGTTCTGGCTGTATGCCCATATCATTCTAGTTATCTATGAGGTAGTTTCTTTGCCTCCTTGCCTTTCTCTTTTCTGGGATATGTTTTTTGGAGGGAACTATGTTCATTTCTGTCTATTTTTCTTCTCTTTAAAAAAAAAAAAAGCAACTCAAAATGTCCTGCTTTGCATAGATGAAAGGAATTAATGTAACATTTGATATTTCAGCTACGATTGTGACTGAGCATGCTATGATTATGTCAACTGAATTATCTAAATATTTAAAATGTATCAATTTTGCTAGCAATATTTAGCTTGCATGTTGTGTCAGGGATCTATATAATTTTCTTAAAGAAGCTTTTCTTGTCTTAATTTCAGAAACCAAGGTCAATGAAAACAGCGACCAGGTAGAAATGAGACTTCCAAACCAGGAGAAATCTGACAACTGAAGCTTGAGGGCAGAACGGCTCAACTTCTAGAGGGCTGGGCTGTTAAGATGTTGGACATTTCTTCCAAGTTCTTTAAGGCTGTTTGAAGTTTAATTAAAACAGTCACTGTGTGCTTTACAGTTTGTTGTATATAATGTTGTATCAGTGGCCTCTGCTGTTCATATTCTGCATTAAAATGTTGGGGAGTCAATGAATGACAGACCAGTGCCATTCTTTTACTTTCTTTGTTGTTTCTTTTATACTTTAAGGTTTAGAGGATGTATAACCCTGTGGTCTTGTATGTTCAGCATAAATGAGCAAATACACAAACATGCTGTCCTGGTTTGTCAAACTGTCTTGGTCTTCTTCTGTTTAGGTTGTCGGGGAAAATATAACATTTTCCAGCATAAACTGTATTGTTGCCAAAGAGGGTTGTATAGTTATTTGTGGGTTAGGAAATTGCTGAGTAGAATTATCTGAGACTGGAAATATCTGTGACAGCAAGGATAGAAGAGTGCCAGAAAAATCTGTGACAGCAAGGATAGAAGAGTGCCAGAAAAATCTGTGACAGCAAGGATAGAGGAGTGCCAACTCTTGACTGACCAATTTACCAGGGACAAACTGAAAATTAAACATAGAGATGTTTGTTCATGTGGCAGACACAATGTGGAGCATGTCCCCTGAAGTCATTGAGAAGAGTAGACTAGCAACATGGTTTTACCCAATTATGCAATTGGAAAAATTGTATGCTGCTGACATCTTCATTATGCATGTTACAATGCACTGTTTTATCAATCCTGTGGCCCAGTATGACAAATATTTCTTTCAAATTTTTGAGTTTGCCATTCCTAGCTTTTTAACATCCTCATTCAACTGGCAAAAAGTGCAGATTTTGAGCCTCACTTCACCTGTTGACCTGTCTGTATTGTAAGACAGTGCCAGGAGTTGGCTACCTGTTGACCTGTCTGTATTGTAAGACAGTGCCAGGAGTTGGCTACCTGTTGACCTGTCTGTATTGTAAGACAATGCCAGTAGCTAGCTACCTGTTGACCTGTCTGTATTGTAAGACAATGCCAGTAGCTAGCTACCTGTTGACCTGTCTGTATTGTAAGGCAGTGTAGTAGCTGTACTAGCCTTGACTTAGTTCTCAGGGGTCTTTGAGACATGCAAATCTCTCTGCCGCTGCCCGCTAGAGACATGAATGAGAGGGGATATGATGGTTAAAGACACCTGAGCCAGACTTCAAACTTTATAGCAGAGGTGTCTTCCTACACCTTGGGAAGTCAACATGAATATATCCAAAGAAAGTAGCAGTAGCAAAGAAAGTAACTTGTTAACAGCCAATGACACTTCCATAGAGTTTGAGTGGTTGAGAGCAAAGGAAGACTTATTTTTATTCTGGAGTAGACAGTGTCAATGGGAGCCTCAAAAGCATAGTGGCTAACACACTTGCCTGCCAACCCGGTAATAATGAATCAAATCCCCATTGAGGCAGATCTTTGTAAAATTTACCAGAGCTCCCAGACTGTCCCAGCCTTAAATGGGTGATCAGGAAATGCCCTGGAAAGTAAAGATGGGTGCCATGACATTGAGCACATGCTTGCTTGCTTGCTTGTGTTCGTTAGCTTGAGCTCCAACACGAAGTACTGTATGTTGGATGAAAGCATCCTGTTGTCCAACATCAGTGTGATGTCATACAGGATCTGAGGTTTGCGTGAGTATCCGTTGTCCCATGTCTGGCTTAATGGTGTGCAGACTGGTGGTTTCTCGCCATACAGGCAGACACTTCGGAGGAATCGGCGATCCTACTGACTTTATCTAGGACCCCAAAGGGACCTGTTGCCCAGGATGAGGACGCATCAATGGGTCTTGGCCAGTATATAAACCGGCCTTGGTGCCTTGGAAACACCTCTGCGTCCCATTGAGCACATGACCCATTGAGAGCTGATTGGCCTATACAAAAGTGAGGCTAGCACCATATATTCAGTATGCTTCGAGGTGTGTAGTTCTTTTCTTCACACACTGTCGTGATTTGCTAAATTATCTTCGTCTTTCTCCTGCGTGCCTCTTTTGGAGGTAGTGCACCACACCTGTTGATGCACCTTGGAGGTCATTGTGTGCGATTTAATATGCTTGTGTGTCCAGTTGACTTCCTCTAGGCAGATTCTATCCAAGATACTGGGCTCTATCTACTCGTGGGGAGGTTTTACTTCTGAATAATTTTGCCTGGCATTGGTCTCATGGTCTACTCAACGTGATTTCCAGCTGTCATGGGATTTTTAACTCGCCCAATAAATGTCCTGTTGTTCACTCTTATCCGAGGCTATCTAGGTATCAGATCTCAATACCCAAGAGATCGTAAGGGCGTGTGATATCAGACACCAGTGGTTTTTCTACAAATTCCCAGATCTAGGTTGAGGTTTGAACCTTCTGAGCCTGATACAGACACCATAAACTGCTATTAAAAAAATTCTTATTCTATGCAGAATCTCTTGAGATATTTTCAACATTATGTTGCCCTCATAGTGCAGCTTTTTTTAAAACCATGCTTGCTCCAGTAAAATGGCAACAAGCAGCCTCAGACATACATGCTCTAACTAACCCTAACCATTGAAAGCACCATTGTTGATTCCCATATTTTGTTTCATGTTAACGTTCATAACTCAAATTGTTGATAATTGCATCATTATAATTTTGATGCAGTAAAGATGTATACATTCAATGTTGATGACCCGGCTTAATTAATCATAGTGTATATTTTTATTTGTTTCCACAAACCCTGAAAAGTTGTGTGTAGCCTGTTCTTCTGTATGGATGAGAATGTTGGACAACAGGAATGAAACAGTGAAGAAACTGGAGATGGTGGAATTGTTTTGTTTTTTTTTAAAACGCCTGTTGAGAATATTGTGGACAGAGGAGGGGGAATTTGTAGGAGGTATGACAGCAGTAAGTGTTATGCAATCGCCCTTCAAAATAACAAAGACAAGACAAGATGGCATTTGTGAGGCATATCAACAGAAGAAGTGGAATGGAAAAATTAGCCTAATGTGAGGGAATATACTAGGCAGGGGAGGATGAGGAAGATGGAGAAAGACATGGAAAGCTGGGCAACAAATAGTATAAGCAGCAGCATCAGCTTCATCAAGATATCATATGACAAAGAGGATTGGAACATCTTGATGGCTGATGTTTGCTCCAGACCAGGCAGACTTGGAACATCTTGATGGCTGATGTTTGTTACAGACCAGGCAGAATTGGAACATCTTGATGGTTGATGTTTGTTACAGACCAGGCAGAATTGGAACATCTTGATGGCTGATGTTTGTTACAGACCAGGCAGGATTGGAACTAGGGCTGTACCGGATTCAAATTTTTGAAATCCGGCCAGAGCCGGATTTGGTCGGATTTATGAAGTGAGATCCGGCCGGAGCCGGATCCGGATTTACAAATAAAAAAATAAAAATAAAATAACATACTACATCACTTGACTTAGGTGAGTGGAGTCACTCGACTGTTCATTACTGCAGTTCATTACTATAGACATGACAATGATGACATATACTCATATTAAATCATTTAAATGTAAAATAATTACATTCACAGTAGAATAAGTAATTAAGTAATATTAAGTTCCATAAGTTCAAGATGAAACATAATACATAAGCACATAATGCTAATTTAGTAATTTTAATTGTTAGTTTTCAGTTTCAGTTTTTAGTTTTCACATTGTTTTCAGTTGGCAAATTATCAGCTCAGTTACAGCTCACAACAACAGTACATTGAACAGATTGAATTTATTGAAATACATTCATTTAGTAATTTCACTACTTCAGTCAGTCAGTCTTCATTATGGCTGTGAAGTTGAACTCTCAGAGTCAATAAGGGACGAGTTGTATTTCAGGAAAATCAACGTCTCCGCATTTTCTGGTAAAAGGCTACTACGGTGGTCAGTGATAATGTCTCCTGCAGTACTGAACAGCCTTTCCGATGGCACACTTGTAGGTGGTGGTGCAAGAAATACCTGCGCCAGTCTAGCCATGCTTGGAAATCTTTGCTTATTGGCATGCCACCATGAAACTGGATCTGACTGTCGAGTTTGAAGTGGCTCTGACAGGTACTGTGTCACCTCAGTGTTAATGCTGTTACCTTCGGCACTTGCAGAACGATCTGCGGTGGGATTTTCCTCGACAATTGTGTCAAAACAGCTCCATAGGCTGGACTCGTACTGTGTGGCAGTGCTCACAGAAGTCAAAACACTAGTACTACTACTACTAATAGTAGCTGATGGATCCTGTGGACTGACTGTGTTTGCTGAATCAATAATGGAGTTAGCTGCTAACAGCAGATGGGCTCGTGCATCACTTCTACCACGTTCGGAGAAGAAGCACAGCTTGAATCGAGGATCCAGTAGTGTGGCACAGGTGTAAATACTGTTGGATTCAATGTCCGCAAATCTGCTGCTAACAGCTTCAAGCAGGGCTGCTTTCATAGTTTTGATCCCAGCATCACTACCTTCTTTCTGGAGGAAAGCCATGAGTGTTTTCACTAATGGGATCACAACTGATATTGATGCCTGAGCTGCACTTATTTCACGTGTGATTTCTTCAAATGGTGCCAAAGTAGCTACCACATTCTCCGTGACTGCCCACTGTTGTGCCGTTAGCCCAGTTACCGAATCAATTTCAAAATTTTCAACACAGTACAGGCTGATGCTGCGCCGTTGTTCTAACAGACGTCGTAACATATAGAACGTTGAGTTCCATCGTGTTGTCACGTCCTGGATAAGCTGATGTTGTGGTAGGTTTAATTCATTTTGAAGTTCATGCAAACGACTGGTTGCTGAAGAAGAGTGTTTGAAATGTCCTACCAATTTTCTTCCAGTACTGATGATGCCAGCAACATACTTTTGACTCAAAAGACCATCACGCACACACAGCTGCAGTGTGTGTGCAAAACATCCAACACTTGAATAGCTGCCATCACGAAAGCATTTGGCAATGTTGAATGCATTGTCTCTCACAACAACATGGCACTTCTCACGTGCAATTGACCACTCATCCAGCATCATTTCAAAATGTGCAAGCAAGTTTGTGGCCGTGTGATGTTCATCACATGCAGTACAATGGAAGACTACACTGCGGAGAACGAAGGAGTCTGTTAACCAATGGCCAGTGAGGCCCATAAATGACTGAGTGGTGTGTTCAGCTGTCCACGTATCTGTTGTGAATGATATGTAATCAGTGTCAGATATCATTGCTGCAATTTTTACCTTCAGACGTTTACACATGTCAGGAATGATATGTTCAGCAAAGTACTTTCTTGAAGGCAATTCATACCTTTTTTCCATTGTATGCATCAACTCTCTGAAACCTGGTCGTTCCACTACTTGAAAAGGCTCCATATCTATGGCTATCATTCGGGCTACGGCAGCATGAATGCGTTTAGCATTGGGACTGTTGATGTCCCAAATTTTGGCCCGGTCCCATGCCTGCACAATTGACTGCTGGGTACTGCTGCTTGCTTTGTGCAAACACGGTCCCAGATTCATCATAGATGTGGTCGCCAATACACTGGCCTTCAGTGATGCTTTCTTTTCCATCATTTCGTCATAGCTGTTCTTGTGCATCGATCGCAAATGGGTCTGCATTGATGATGTTGAGAAGTCTTTGGGGCGATCTGATCGTCCACGCGATAACTGTTTGTCACACAACTTACATATTACCTTCGCTGAATCATCGTCTTTAACCTTGAAGTAATCCCAAACGGCGCTGTATGACTTAGATTTTGATGCCATTTTATTTTATGGGCAAGACCAAAGAAATTTACGAAAATAAATATTCAAGTCCCACAAACTCATGAAGTAATGCACCATTAAAATTCAAAATGAGTGTTTTTTTCTTAAAATTCTTATTTACATCAGCGAGAAATAGTAAACCGGAAGTGCTACAGTGCTATTGCCTAAAATTCGACGTGGCCTCATGAAACATGTACAGAAAATTCACGTGACTAGGCAACACAAATCCGGCCTAAATCCGGCAAAACTGGACCGGAGCCGGAGCCGAAGCCGGATTTGTAAAAATGGCCGGATTCCGGATTTTCCGGAGCCGGAGCCGAAATCCGGTACACCCCTAATTGGAACATCTTGATGGCTGATGTCTGTTACAGACCAGGCAGAAATGGAACATCTTGATGGCTGATGTTTGTTACAGACCAGGCAGAAATGGAACATCTTGATGGCTGATGTTTGTTACAGACCAGGCAGAATTGGAACATCTTGATGGCTGATGGCTGTTACAGACCAGGCAGAATTGGAACATCTTGATGGATGATGTTTGTTACAGACCAGGCAGAATTGGAACATCTTGATGGATGATGTCTGTTACAGACCAGGCAGAATTGGAACATCTTGATGGATGATGTCTGTTACAGACCAGGCAGACTTGGAACATCTTGATGGCTGATGTTTGTTACAGACCAGGCAGACTTGGAACATCTTGATGGCTGATGTTTGTTACAGACCAGGCAGAATTGGAACATCTTGATGGCTGATGTTTGTTACAGACCAGGCAGAATTGGAACATCTTGATGGCTGATGGCTGTTACAGACCAGGCAGAATTGGAACATCTTGATGGATGATGTTTGTTACAGACCAGGCAGAATTGGAACATCTTGATGGATGATGTCTGTTACAGACCAGGCAGAATTGGAACATCTTGATGGATGATGTCTGTTACAGACCAGGCAGACTTGGAACATCTTGATGGCTGATGTTTGTTACAGACCAGGCAGACTTGGAACATCTTGATGGCTGATGTTTGTTACAGACCAGGCAGAATTGGAACATCTTGATGGCTGATGTCTGCTCCAGACCAGGCAGAATTGGAACATCTTGATGGCTGATGTTTGTTACAGACCAGGCAGGATTGGAAAATCTTGATGGCTGATGTCTGCGCCAGACCAGGCTAATGAAGAAAAATTAAGCACAAGAAGCTAGTGACCTATGGGATTCAACACAGGTTACACACACCAGTGAATTAGTGTTCTAGTCCTGTGTAAGGCAGGGGATTTTTATCCATCTGAAGTTTTAAAAACACATTTTTAATTCTAAGCTGTGTGATTGCTTGGGCAAGCAGTCTTTCTTTCCTCAATGATTGCATAACATGTTTAGCCCCAGTGTTTGAAGCTCACAGATGTCTGGTTTTGTAGGGTGTTGGTGGCTATAAAGTACAGAAATCCATTGTTAATTGAATAATTTATACAGTGTTGTAATATTTTCATTTATTCTGTGTATTTTTGTAATTATTATCTCATTCTATAACTTTTAATTCACTAAATGTTGGTCACATGCATGCTACAAGACCAAAACATACAGGATAAGTCCAGAAAATTGTATGGTTGTAAACACTGATCAAGATAAGATGAATCAGCATTGAGGTGGAATTGTATAAATTGACCTGATCTCCCAGGCTAATCTAGCCTAACATTTCTACTGGGAAATGTTATTGGAAGTAAACGGCATTAGAGGACCAAATCTGGTGGAGCTGGAAGTTGATTTGGGGACATTTAAAAGAACTAAAGTTAATGAAGCTGGGAGGTAAAAATGTGTGGACTGTAGTAAATTAGGTCTGGAATAATCGAGAGGCAAAGTTTGGCAGGTGCTAAAGAACTAAACCTAAGGGAGCTGGAAGACGGAGATAGGTGGGCAGTGGAGATCCAAATCTGATGAAGCTGGAAGATGATATGTGGACGTGAAAGAACTAGGTCTGGAGAGGTGTAGGGGAAAATAATTTGAGAATTGGTATTAATTTGTGCACTACCAACTAATTGGAAACATCTAGAGAGATGGGGAGAAAATATATTCAGAATTAATCTTGTTTTGTGTGGAAACATCTGGAAGATTTTGGGACATTAGAGTTAGTTTGGACACTACAAATATCCCATTAGTTTTCTGTTGTTGAGTTGTACTTTTCTGTACTTTTAAAGTGTGGTGAAGTGAGAAAAACTAATTCATATCATTTATGAAGATTTGATTATATTGACCTAGTAATTAATGTAGAGGTGGACATGGCAAAACTTCCAGTGTCCAATGGCGGAGTACGGGGTTCATTCCCTACACTAGTAGTTGGACTTAGATGACTTCTCATTCAGAAAGCTATGGCAAGCTACTGAACCTAAAATTATCTAGTAAATCAAGCTGGGGTTGTAGTTGATCGCAACATCTTCCAAAGGACATGCAATATTTGCTTGAGTAATTAATGATGCAACGTTCACTTGCTGAGATGTATATAATTATATCATGTGTTTTCTCATACTTGTGTTTTTCTTTGGCATGTTTTTTAGGCTAAGATGTCATATTTTCTGATACAAATTTCACATGTTCTTTCTGGTTCAGATTCCACATGCTTTGTGTTTCAGATTTCAAGTGTCTTGTTCATATATTGATGTCTGAATAAGACTTTGCTTGTATTTGCTGTTAAGTTTTTATATATTTTATTATTCAGATTTCAAATATTTTACTGTCTACATGTCACAGACCTTATGGCTCACATTCATGTTGTCCTGCTTTCATTTATTGCCTTGATCAGCTTTAATGTGTTATCTGGTTCCGATGAATTGTGCGTTTCAGTTTTGACTTCAGTCATTCCACACTTGTACAGCCGCAGTGATAGAATGTTGTTTTTAGTTTGTTGAGCTGACATCGTTCATAAACATCCCACACATATACGGTCCATTTTGACTAGCCCACAAGCTTTTGTTTTAAGAAATATCCAATGTGTTCATAGAATTGTGTTTTCAGTAGTATTTTAAGGTGTAAATGTTACAATAGGATCATTGTGATATTGTCAACTAAAAGTAATTTTTAGGTGTATGTGCTACAATAGGGTCATTGTGGTGTTTTCATCAGTAATTTTTGATGTGTAAATGTTGCATTGTGATGTTTTCAGTAGTATTTTTAGATGTAAATGTTACAATATTTCAACTATAGTAATTTTTTGGTGCAAATGTAATGATAGGTTTATTGTCAAGTTTTCAAAAATAAGCCATTTTAGGTGTATATGTTACAATAGGGTCATTGTGATGTTCTCAACAACAATAAAATTTAGATGTATATATTACAATAGGGTCATTGTCATATTTGTAATACTAGTCCTTGTTAGGTGTAAATGTTACAATAGGATCATTGTGATGTTTTTAATAGTCATTTTAGATCTGTAAATGTTACAACCTTACTGCACTAATTGATTATGCAAATTATTTAACTTTTGCATTATATTTATATTGGAAACATTTGGCACATTAGGCCATAAAAAACCTTTTTAGACATAATTTGGCGCAGAGCTTCTGAACATGACGTCCCCAGCAGGAAGCTGCTAGTGCACATTTGATCCCCCAGTGCATATTTCTGGCTCAGTTCACAAGTAGATGATATAATGTCAAGATGTGTATGACTGCCAAATTTTAGGTTCACTCACAATTTTGGAGTGTTATTAGTGCACGGAAAATAGTGTGTTGTCATAGCGCCCCACAGCTCAGAGGGAACATTGGTCATAGGTTGCTACAAGTGGCAAGTGGACAGAAACATTGGCATGGTTTCAGTTAAATATATGAGGGTAGTAATATTTCAGCATGCTTGTGCTTCAGGAAGAGAATATTATATTAATCTCCTTCAAATGTACTGCTGCTTGAACTGGGAACTCTTCAATGGTTTGTGGGAGAGGGAGCATGTGTGGGAATGTTGGAGTTCAGTGGGAGTTGAGTAATGTTGCTTCTGTAATCAGTTGTTATCCAAGAAACTACTGTAGCCTAACCCTTCATAGGTATCGGTGACTTACACTAAAGGCGCACGGAGTGGAGTGAGGAAAAGACTTTTCCCAGCCCAGTACCAAAGTACCATCTCCTGTGTTGCAGAGCTCTCCTTCCCGTCTCCTTGCTGTGCAATCCTGATCTGGAGTATCATGTCTGGAGACAGTCATATCAGGATGTAACTGGGTCATGATTCAGCACAGCACGTACAGACTGGCTGGGACCAGGCCTGGGTTGGTCGTGTCTCCCCCATGGGTTTGAGGGGTTTCTATGTCTTCAGGTTCCAACTCAGTGCCCAGGAGCATGAGGTTAATGCTGTGTTTGTTGCATATCCTTGTTTGTGGTGTCTAGATAGAGAAGAGTTCAATGACACACTTTCTGTGGTTGTGCCAGCATTGACTAAGGAGGAACAGTTAAAACTACAACAAATGGTACATTTATTACAATATTTGCAATGGTTTCATGAAAAGAGGACATGCAACAGTATTGTCAATATGTGTAGTGGTTTTGTAGCAATACAAGAGTTGAATATAATGAAAATCAAAGATGTTGCCTTGGCGAGTTATTTCAGGATAGGATTGACAAGCGATAATTGTGCTGTGTGTTTAATAGTTGCACAGAAAGGCAAATGTTAAAATATGTTTGGTATTGATTGTATTCAAGGACCATCTTAATTTCACTATGAAAATATTCATTCACTAATGAATAGTTTGCTTTGATTTCAAATCACTGTTCATTAGTGAGTTCTTTGGTCTCCTGTAGGTCATACTAGGATCATCTCAACTCAGTGCATGAACTGTAGCACTGGCAAGGACCCCATTGTGTGCATTCCAGAATTCACACACATAAATATTCTGTTGTGGCTTAGTTGTCTAATTATTTTTTGTTTTGTTCAGGAAAAATTACTGTAAATTGTATTTGGATAGTGTATGGATTAAATGCAACAAGTAAGGAATGTAATTCCATAACTATATGAGTTTTAAAAAAAAGTTGGGTTTTGAAATGGTTTGACAATTATATGAGGGTTACAAACTACATCAGACAAGTTTATAGTTATTTTAACCAGTCGATGGGATGATTTGTATATGTTGCTAGCATTGAGAGCATAATTGTTGTTCAGTCTGTTCTGTTTTTGTGTTTTAATTTGCACTGTGACATGTCGGAAATGATCCGCAAATATTCATTAATAAAATGTACTTGCATCACTTTTGTACTGCTGAAGAATATTGAGTTGTTTGTTCCTCTCCACCTCAAAAACTGAAACCTCTCACAGAATGTCAGAACAGGTTCTGACTGACTGACTTCCTTCACAGACGTGCATATTTTAGTACTGTTCGTTGTGTTTCCTTGACAGGATGTCACAATCAGCTTTTATTGGTTGCTTGTGATTTTTCTGGGCAGTTTTACATTTGGTAGTATGCCACTGCTTTCAGAATAACATGCTCATACCATTGTGAAAATCGACACATGGCTGTCTGCTTCCAAATCGTAGCAGTTGATTTTGAACCTGGTATGAGGGATTGTGAAATTTCACTGCCCCAAGCCACAGACACAAACATATTTTAGTAAAGGAGTCAGAATAAACACATAACGCGACTAGGAATCTCAGCGGAAAGAAAAATACCAAAGTCTTTATCTGAGAACAAGAAAAACCACATTCTAGTAATCACCTTTTACATTCAGGCTGAAGAAATGCCAATGTAAGTGTGAAATGTAACACCTATTTTGATCTGGCATTTCACATTTTAACATTCATTTTGGCATGACATTTTATATTTATCTGATAACTTTCCACTTCCAAGATTTTTGTGAGTGTGGAACTGTATTTACAACGCCCTTAAGTGTTTTTGATGCTCAAGAAGTATCACTCATGATTTGATGCACTTTATCACAGTAAAATCACCTCAGAAACCAGCTATTGACAGGTTTTTGTTCAATGCAGCGCATACATTTTCCAAAATAAATGTTTTCAATGAAAAATCTGGCAGTAATTTTTATAGCCCAGTTTGGCACTTATATTTTTTATTATTCTAAGATATATTGTCACAGTTTCTTAAATAAAACATAGGAATTTTCAGTTAAGAAATTGTCAGAATTCCCATAGGAGTTATGCCAGATTTTTGCAGATGAAATAAAGGCATATCCCAGAGTTATGTCACCATAGGTTCTAGACTGGTGAAGGCTTGCATATGTTGCTTCCACTGTCCGTGCATGCACTGAACTGCAAACATTGCATACAAGCAAAACTGATGTTTATGAAAATATCCGTAACTAAACACACACAGACAGTTTTAAAGCGCTACAGGTAAGAATGTTGACTTCATTGCACTGGGTTTCACCCAGTCTAGGCACTCTTTTGAAGGGAAGATATGCATGATAATTACCGTACAGAAGATTGGGTTGGAGTCATAGTGGTTAGTGCAGTTACTTACCAAGAAAGTGGTCGTGTGTTCAGTTGTGGCAGGACTTGTTCTCTGTGTGCAGCGCCACAGGTCCACACAGCTTCTCTGGTAATTGTCTAGAAGGGGATAGTGGTGAAGAAGAGAACTGGTCAGCCCACACCCTTATGCTGTCACCTATATATGTGAAGGGCTATCATTTCACTGTCAAGGAATCATCTTACATTTTACAGCAGAGTATGCTATTCTTTCTGAGACAATTGTTGCAGATACCTTGCACTGTCAGAATAACAAACAATTTGCCTTGTAGAGGCCAACAAAAGTAGAACATTATACGTCACTATAAGAGATAGTGTTCTTTGGTCATGTATTGAGAAGAGAGGTATTGGAGAACATTGTGATGACTGGAAATATGTGCAGTAAAAGGGGTATAGGCAGACACAGAATTTATCCTGGATACTCTGACTACAAATGTTGCAAATTCCATGGACTGCCAGAGTAACTAACAAGGACTGCCTGAAAGAGGCTAATGAAACTAAACCATTGTATACAACAATAAAAAAGAGACAAACAGCTTTATTTGGTCATGTGATGAGAAGAGAGGGATTGGAGAACATCATGACAACTGGAAAGATCTAGGGGAAGAGAGGCAGACCAAGAGAAATGATGCTGGATGGATTGAGATGGCATATCATCAGCAGAGTTGATCCAGAAAACCAAAGACTGAGGTGGAGAGTCATGAACGCCTATGCCAGTCGGCATTGATGATGATGAATCTCTGACTGCCATAATGGAATATTATAAGTTGAATTGAGCCAGAACACCATGTACAGAGATCTGTGGAGCCGCATGAATGTCTATGCCATATGGGGGTGCACAAGAAGATGATGGTATTCTGGTCATGCTGGTGGTGTAATGCACGGGCATGCATGTGTCTGCGTTTTGATCCATACTGACAAGACCTGACTTCACGTCCATATTTGGGGGGCATCCTGGGTAGATATTAGACTGGTTAACAAGGGGAAGGCCGATTCACACTTCTGTAATTATAATGTCTGCTAAGGACTTTAAATTCAAGTCTTTCACTCACCACTTGGTGAGCTCACAGGCATGCTTGGAATTATTGTGCTGCTTGCCTATCAACTATCTTTGGTCCCAGTTCTTCAGTTTATACAAGAATGTACAACTTAAATCCACAAGGGTTTTACAATAACAACAGTACTAGTATTGACACTTGTCAGATTGAGAAACATATTTATTGAAGGAAATCGAAAGGTGAGGACATATCTTCTACATCATAAGCTTGATTATTGACTTGCTTCTGACCATTATTATGGTTATTACAAGAGCAGCACTTTTTTTACTTCAGCAAGAATTGTATTGTTTGTTTTTAATCACGGTATTAAGCAGTATTAGGTAAGTTCAGCATTTTGGTATGTGTTAGCTCGTGATTCATAAATGTGGTTTTGTATGTAAAGGATTGCTTGCCTGCCGACCCGGTGGCATGTTTGAATTTCCCATTGAGGTAAATGTTTGTTTAATTGACCCGGGCTTGACCCAATCTAAAATGGGTATCAGCTAATATTCTGAGAAGTAAAGGCGGCCAGTGTTGTATGCAGTGCAGATTGATATATAAAAATATGGGGCTAGTATCATATAATTTACTCAATACACCTCGAGACGTTTAACAGGATTCTTTTCCTTGACTTAAATTATGTAAACGATCTAGGTGGAAATCGCTAGGGGCTAAGTCGGGGCTGTAAGGTGGATGTTCCAGAACTTCCCACCTTAGTTGGTTAATTTTCTCCTGAGTTAATCGAGCCGTATGTGGTCTGGCATTGTCATGAAGAAGCAACACTCCTTCTTATGTTGCACATAGATATCTCCATAAGTGCGCCAGTCTTATCATAGATGGAGCTTCTCGACACAGTGCACAAACTCGGCTGCACTCTTGAGGGTTCACATATGTGTATACCAGAAAGACACATATTGAGCACTGACATCAGCCTGGTTGACATACTGTTTTAGAGTTCTAACGGCACTGAGATTTTTTTTAACGTAAGCACATTTCCACGGATCTTATACGAGGGAAGTCAATAAGTAAGTCACAAATGGCTGTAGAAAAATAACTAAAATATAACAACTTGAAACCAGTTTATTTGTATACATACATTGTCCCTTTATTTCTCCAACATAATTTCCACCAACATTGATGCACTTATCCCATCGCTTTATCAGTCCTCCCAAACCGGCTGTATAGAACTGCGTGCTCTGTTTTCTAAACCACGTTTTCACTTCACATTCAACTTCGGCGTCATTCGCGAAATGTCTCCTACCAAGGTGGGTTTTCAGTGGACCAAAAAGGTGGAAATCGCTAGGGGCTAAGTTGGGGCTGTAAGGTGGATGTTCCAGAACTTCCCACCTTAGTTGGTTAATTTTCTTCCTGAGTTAATCGAGCCGTATGTCGTCTGGCATTGTCATAAAGAAGCAACACTCCTTTAGTCAGCAGTCCTGGACGTTTTCTTCGAATTGCTTTATGCTGAACCTTGTAAGCACCCTTTTGCAGATACTACAGTCTATCGTTACTCGCCTGTCACCTCTAATCATCTCCTCCACCCGCTGCACGGATGCTTCTGTTGCAATCTCAACGGGATGACCAGATCGGATTTCATCAACAATTTTAGAGCGTCCTTGAGAAAATTTTTCTACTCAGCTATGCACCGCTTTACAGGACAAACATTTGTCAGCATAAACAGGAAGCATTTCCTTATGAATGTCCTTTGCAGGCAGTCCTTTTGCCCACAAAAAACGCACAAAAGCACGTTGCTCTTTGGTCGTACACTCCGTAAGTACAGTCGCCATTTTGTTTATGCGCTGCGCATGCACATGAGACACCAAGCGCCACCTGACGAACGGGAATATAAAGTTCGATGTTGCTGTCACCTAATGACACCTGTAGAAGACACCAACTACATTTACCTGCCATCCCACAGAAATGTGTGACTTACTTATTGACACACCTTTATCCAGTAAGGCTAGACATCTGTTCCACTAACTACCCCAGTAAAGGAGGAATATAACATATTCAGGTTCAGTATTATGGTCTTCTTTCGTTCGCATGTCATTTGTCTCTATCTGTAATGTTTTCTTGTGTATGAATTTCATTGTGCCGTATTGTGTTAAAATCCACCTTGTTTGTTCTGTTTTAGAGAGAGAGCTGAATTCTGATGGCTCACCCCAGAAGAACAAATCTGGCAAGATGAAAAAGTTGAAAGCAGCAGGAGGTAGGAAGATTTGTAGCTGTCTTATCTATGTATGCAGAGGATATTTTTCTATCTAATTATTTTAGTTGATGTTGTGTGATTTCTACAGTATGTACCTGACGAGATGCAGTGAAATATGCCAGGCAATAAATCGTGCCGTCTGTTGTTTGTATTTTTCATTATTCAGATTTTTGTATCTGTCTGTATATCTCACTTTCTGGCTGTTTAATTGTTTCTGTTTGGTCTGTGTGTCTGTTTATGTTCTTGTGGGTTTTCAGTGGACCATGAAGGTGATAACCTGTCTGCCTATTTGTTTGTCTCTCAATCTTTTAGGCTATGAGACTCTTTCAGAATCCTTTTTTTTTAAAACTTACCTATCTGTTCATCCATCTGTCTGTCTGTAATCCTAACCCATTCCTGTTCAGTCCTGGCATCTTTTAACATAAAAGTGGAGTGTAACAAGCAACCTACAATCTGAAGTGTTCACATCTATATTCCATTTTCATTCATTCATTCAGCAGCATGTCCTTTACAGAACCTTGCTCCCATAACAACCTTCCGGAAAATTCTCGGTAATAAGCAAGATGTCCCGCGTCCGATACACCCATCTGAAGATCATCTGCCATATCCTGCACCCATCTTCTCTTTGGCCTTCCTCTTCCTCTCTCCCGGGGATATACCCCTCCATTATTGGTCTCTCCAAACTTTCATGACGTTTCAAGTGACCAAAATATTTCAATTTTCATCTTTAGTATGGATGTATTTGTTCTTGGCTGTATCTAACATATTCTTAGAACCCGTCTATAACATTTATATTCAAAAGCATTTATGCGTTGTTCAGCTTGTTTAGTAAGGGTGCAGGTCTCATTTTAGAGAATCTGAAATACTTGGTGAGCTACGTCTGCTTAAAGAGTGCAATTGGGAGGGTACAAGCCTTATCCTGGTGCGAGGAAATGCAACCTAAAGACAAAGTGTCATGGCAGGGCAGACCAGGCCCTAAGCCTTGGTTGGCGGCTGGTCTAGGATTGAAGCTCCGACAGGCGGACAATTAGAGCATTGCTTTGCTGATCCGACAGCTTCTGCAGCTTGTCTTGTTCCAGATGTAGAGGTGTCACCTTTCCTCTGGAGTGAACTAGGCAGGCCGAGAGAGGGATCATGCTCCATGGGCAACACATGATCTCTATATTTTAGCTCAGGCTTTGTGCTATGGAGAGGCAATAACTCCATCCCTTACAAACTATTGTCTGTCAAGACGGCAAGGTGCCAATGAATGACATCTACTTGATTGAGAAACAGTATACACATATCTAGTCTAGTTTTCATTTTGCAGTTTCCACTCTCCACATTGCTGCTCTTCCTCTTTCTCTATTTTCTGTCACTCCGTTTTCTTCTACTTCTTCTTACAGGTATTGCCATTGGGGAGTCAAGTGGTAACCTAACATTTTCTAGACCATGGCATAATGAGCTGGTGTGACCAGTTCCTGTCATCATCTTATTGACACTGGTTATAACTTCTTTTGTGTTTTCTTTAAAGACATGAATGGTATCTCTGTTATTATTAATGCATGGTCAGACTAATTTTTAAAATCTCTTTGGAATCAGTACACGGTCAGTTTTGTGATGAATATATAAAGGCTAGATAACCAATTTCACTTTCATCTGTGCGCACCCTCAGATGTCAGCATCAGTGCTCTAAACAGATGTCCGTCCACCTTTAAATCTTGAAGCTATTTTACTTCGGTATTTGGTTGTTTTTTGTGTTTTTTTGGTTTGCCACCTGGCAAGTGTTTGGTTCAGGATCGAACATGTTAGTTCCAGTCAATTCGTAATGGCAGGTGTTGCTTGAATCCATTAAAAGAAAAGCTGACTGGTTGATATTTTAACCTTCTATTAGGTCTAAGGACAATTTCTGTGTTGTGAGCTGAGAGGGAAATCTCCCTCTTATATACACAATTTTTTGGACACATGAGCAGAAATAAATTGAAGAACTTCGTGACAGCTGGCAAGATTGAGGGGAAAAGAACAAGGGGAAGGCAGAGAAGTAAATACCTGGATGGTTTGGCCAGGTGGTATGGTCAAGTCAAGAACTCTGATGATTGTGTGAGATGGTGAAACATGACCGCCTATACTTACCGGCATGGCACATGATGATGATGAAGGTGAGTGCCATAGAGGCCCTGCCAGCTCTTGACCACCTGGACACACTTCCCACCATAACAGAAGTTAAGTGTGCTATAAATGAACTTGCATCTGGCAAGGCTCCAGGTAAGGATGGGATTCCAATAGAGGTTATCAGGAGTGGGCAAGACACACTCACTATACAGATCCACCAGCTAATAGAGCTATGCTGGCGAGAAGGACAAGTCCCACAGGATTTCAAAGATTCAAGCATCATAACACTGTACAAGAACGAGGGCGATCGGAGCGACTGCAACAACTATAGGGGTATCTCACTTCTGTGTATTGTTGGAAAAGTATTTGTCAGAATTGATCTGTGCAGAGTTAAGTCCTGGGAAATCAAGTCTACCCTGAATCACAGTGTGGCTTCTGACGGAACCGATCTACCATTGATATGAATATTCTCATTGTGACAAATGCAAGAAAAATGCAGTGAACAGAATCAACCATTGTTTATTGCCTTCATCGACCTCACAAAGGCATTTGATTTGGTCAGTCATGAGAGTGTTCAAGACATCAAGTTTGATGGTGCAACTTCAGAAGAGTTTGAAATCAAGAGTGGAGTTAAGCAAGGTTGTGTACTAGCTCCCACCCTCTTTGGAATATACTTTTCACTTCTACTGAAATATGCCTTTCGTGATCAGGATGGTGGTATATACATTCACTCACGCTCAGATGGCAGCCTCTACAATGCTCAGAGATTGAAGGCTAAGACCAAAATTAGGAGGGCACTGATCAGAGAGTTGCTTTTTGCAGATGATGCTGCAATTACGACCCACTCTGAGGAAGAATTATGTCTACTGTCAGCATTCTCCAATGCTTGTTCTGAGTTTGGTTTAACAATTAGCAAAAATAAGACGCAGATTATGTCACAAGGTGCACATGGGCTACCATCATTTTTTATTGACTACGCCTAACTGGAGATAGTGGACCATTTCACATATCTAGGATCAGAGGTAAATAGCAAATTATCCCTAGATCAGGAAATCAACATCAGGATTGGTAAGGCAGCAACAATGAACAGGTTAACAAAAAGAGTCTGGGAGAACAGGAAGCTTACTGCCAAAACAAAAATACTTGTCTATCAAGCCTGTGTCCTTAGTACTCTTCTTTATGGCAGTGAAGCCTGGTCAACTTACTCACACCAAGAGAAACGTTTAAACAGCTTTCATATGCGGTGTCTGCAAAGAATACTTGGTATTAAGTGGCAAGACAACATCACAAATACTGAAGTATTGGAAAGATCAGGTTGTGTGACGGTTTGTTCTATGCTCAGTCTTCGTAGACTTAGATGGATAGGACACGTTAGGAGGATGGATGATGGTAGAATACCAAAGGACATCCTTTTTGGTGAATTACAGATGGGTAAGAGATCTCAGGGTCGGCCTCTACTATGATACAAAGATGTGTGTAAGCGGGACATAATTGATACAGGCATTGATAATGTACATTGGGAGTAAGTTGCCACTAAACGTGTTGCATGGAGAGATAAAGGAGAAATGATTGCAGATAGGTCACACTCTGAGCATATGAGGCATAAGATGGTACGTGATGGTGAAAATGGCCATGTGTTCACATGCATCCACTGTAGATGAATATTTACAGCGCAAATTGGTCTTATCAGTCACATTTGCTACCGCCATGGGTTGTAGATATTGTGCCTTTTTGAAGCACAATATAACAAACTATCATCTGTCAAGACGGCAAGGTGCCAATGAATGAATGAATTGGGGCCTTGGGGTCATAGTGGTTCATGCATTTGCCTGCCAAAACAATGGCACAAGCTGCAGTAGAGTCAGGGTTATATTTGAGACCAATGCTACGCTGTGTTCGATGGCACCTCACAAACATGGACACTAGACAATCTCCAGAATTGCCTGGGGAGGAAACTAACACATCCCGCCTCGTATGTCATAGCGTATCTCTGCGGCATACAAGCCGTTCCTAATTTGTTTGCTCACATTCTGAGGAAAGGCAAACCCAAATTGGACATATCATTAGACAGCTACTGGTACCATTAGTAATAGGACTCTTCGCTGGTTGTTGCAGATGAGCAACGACTAACTAATGAGCACGTATGAAAACCGTTAGCTTTGAATCAAGCGTGAAGTCAATTCTTGACTCAAGAATATCAACATTTGTTGTTAATATAGTACGAAGTCTTATTTGCACAAATTCGTGAAAATAATTTGTTATGGAGAAATTTGCAGCAGAAGTAACGTCCCAGAGCTGAGAAATTCGAAATTATCATCGCCGGGATTTGGATAGATATCGTTGTTTTGTTCTTCAGCGAACAGTAAGATAATGTTTTAGTAACATAGACGGTTGTTCGTTAACCTTAGCGAGACCAGAATGAGGTGTGTCCGGTTGCATACTGACATACTGACTTTCTGTCTCCTCTGACTCTCTGTTAGCGCAACGAACGACCGAACGTCGTCGAACGGAGTTCTTGTCAGACCTCAGTTTAAGTTTAAGTGCCTCTCTCTTTCTTCACTAAGTGATACATAATTATATATATCTGAAGATCCATTGCCATTACTTGTTTTCATTGTTACTGCAGTGCACTTTGTTTTTATAATTTTCAACGACGTGTACAAGCGGATTTGGATTTGGAATTGGATTCGTTTTTTCATCCAACAAAAGTAAATGAGAACTGCAGGATTGGGGATTGATAATAAATTGTACATTGTTGTCATGACCGCCGCCCACCAAATGCAAGATTCATCATAAGACCATGTTTGCACACACTCAGTGGTGTTTAAGCATTACTGTAATATTTAATATCATATAATATTACAGTGAGATTGTCTGAGTGATAGTAGTCCGATAGAATAGAATTGCAGCATCATACCTACCTGCTATTGTGGAAATTAGTTGTTTGATCCCTCTAAAATGCATTGGCCCTGTTTCACATGAATCAGTCAGTCAGGTGCCATCTCCACAATGAAGGGTGGCTGCAATGAATCTTCAACACTGTCTGTCTCTTTTGCCTTGATTGTACATTATGTAAGATTTCTGTTCGTCCATCTCTTGATATCTTCCCACTTGTATCGTTGTCTACTCTTGCTCGCTTGCCTTCAACCTTACCCTCCAGTTTCAGATAATCAAAGAGAGTGAGAGTGTGTGTGTGTGTGTGTGTGTGTGTGAGAGAGAGGAGGAGGAGGAGGTAGGACTTTCCTCTTGAGCCTAAGGCGGCGCATAGGGCAGAAGTCCTGTCTCTCCATGCCTGGCGGTTCGCTGCTACCTGTTGTAGATCTTGAATATTTACTCGGCCATTGAATGAACCTTCTCTAATGATGGTCCTACACAGGGTCTCTCTTGGTCTTCCCCGTTTTCTTTTCCCTACCGGTGACCATATGAGGGCTTGGTAGGGGAGTCTTGTCTTGTCCATTCTGAGTACATGGCCGATGTAGTTCCAACGGCGTCTTCTTCGAGGAGGAGGAGGGGTTAGATATGCTGATGCATATACTGGGGGGGGAGGATCTGAGCACCTATGGACATGTCCAGAGTGCAACGAAGATACCCCAACTGATAACTGATGTCATAGCCTGTAAAATGTAAAGACCTAAAACTTCTCACCCAAGTGGCTGTATCTGCTATGGGAGTATCTTCACCTTCATCATCATCATGTGCCATGCCAGTAATATAGACAGTCATGTTTCACCATCTCATACAATCACCAGTTCTTGTCTCGACCATACCACCTAGCCAAGCCATCCAGGTATTTACTTCTCTGCAATCCCCTTGTTCTTTTCCTCTCAATATTGCCAGTTGTCACCAATTCTTCAGTTTATTTCTTCTCATGTGTCCAAAAAATTGTGACCTTATTAGTATAAGTTTTCCCTCTCAGCTCACAACACAGAAATTATCCTGAGACCCAAAAATTGAGATTTCAGGGCCAGAGAGCTATTATATGAAGTATCATTACTGGTTGATTGTCATGATTGTGAATGTCATTGCTTATGATTGTCATGACTTGTGACTGTCATGACTTGTAACTGTCATGACTTGTGATTGTCATGACTTGTGTGTTTGTCATGACTTGTGATTGTCATGATGACTTGTAACTGTCATGACTTGTGATTGTCATGATGACTTGTGACTGTCATGATGACTTGTGATTGTCATGATGGCTTGTGATTGTCATGATGACTTGTGATTGTCATGATGACTTGTGATTGTCATAATGACTTGTGATTGTCATGACTTGTGATTGTCACGACTTGTGATTGTCATGATGACTTGTGATTGTCATGATGACTTGTGATTGTCATGATGACTTGTGATTGTCATGATGACTTGTGATTGTCATGACTTGTTATTGTCATGACTTGCGATTGTCATGACTTGTGATTGTCATGACTTGTGATTTGTCAGTATTCATGTTCGTAGTTTAAATTGCTGCATGCGCCCCTGATAACTTTGAAGTGTAGTGTGTTGCAGTTCACAATATATTATCACACAGGGTCACCTGGCAAAAAGGACAAGATCGAGAAGGAAGATGTCAACTCTCGCAAGTTCCTCTGTGACGTCTGCAACAAGGCATTCAAGCAGAGACACCACCTGACTGAACACAAGCGCCTCCATAGTGGAGAGAAGCCGTTCCGATGCACCTTCTGTGAAAAGCGCTTCTCACATTCGGGTTCCTACAGCCAGCATATGAAATACAGGTGTAAAGTCATCGAGGCTATGACCCCTAAAGATGAAGAGGATGGACAGGGTCAGAGTGCATAAGAATGAATCATGGGAATGCCTATTTTTTTAAAGGCAGGATTAAAAGTCCTTAACTGTTTGCTCTGACTCCTTTGTAAATTTTTGCTAATGGAAGAGACAGGTCTTCCATAACTTTAGCAGCTGGTTTATTTATCAACGTATGTATGTTCTTTGAATACTCATGAGATTTCATAAGAAAAGTTTTGAACTGGTTTTACTCCTTTCATGGGAGATTAGAGTACTTAATCAGCTCAAATTCAATTCAATTCTATTTAACGTTCATACAGAACAAGTCTTCCATCATACTTTCAGTAAACGTATATAAACAGTTTTTAAGCCTATTATAGAAGGCAACAGCTGTGACCAGAAATGGCTTTCATTATACTATGATAGCGCAGCTTGATCATCTAGACTGCTGGCGATATTGCCTTCCTATCGCACACACGAAATCAGAAGCAGGATAAATTATACTGAAGGGAAGTCACACCTATTAGGTCTAGACATTCATAGGGGAAAGGCAAGGCGAAGACAGTGAGAATAAATGAAGTAAATGCAAGCCTGATTTCCCTTGGTGAAACCTCTCTCTTCTCACCTCAATAGATGGAAAGATGGACATGTTTAGGTAGTAATGTAGATACAAGTTGGGGGGAACAAGACATTAAAATAATAATACAATAGGTCAGAGGAGCTTTCATAGCACTAGGAAATGTGTGGGAATCAAAAGAAATTAAATCTAACACCAGGCTTAGCATATGTAATTTAACATCAAATTAATACTCTTGAATGGATCAGAAACATGGGAAACTATAAACATTTATTAATAGTGGCTGCACTGAATAGCAGGGCTGACATTGTATGAAGGTCATGGAGAGAACAAAACAAATTCCAGTGAGTCATAAGGTTAGGGGGGGGGGGGGGGCACTGGCGCTGGGTGGGACATGCTTTGAGAAAACCTGTTAATATAACCAGGAAGTCCTTCACCTGGAACCAAAGGGTTAAAAGAAATAGAGGGAGAGATAGAAACACATGGTGAAGAGAATTTGAATTGGAGACAGAAATGAATAATATGGACGGCATGAATAAATAGAGAGATACCTAACAACACACAGGGATGAGAGATGGAGATTCATATGAATAAATAGAGAGATACCTAACAACACACAGGGATGAGAGATGGAGATTCATATGAATAAATAGAGAGATACCTAACAACACATAGGAATGAAAGATGGATATACATATGAATAAATAGAGAGATACCTAACAACACACAGGGATGAGAGATGGAGATTCATATGAATAAATAGAGAGATACCTAACAACACACAGGGATGAGAGATGGAGATTCATGTGAATAAATAGAGAGATACCTAACAACACACAGGGATGAGAGATGGAGATTCATATGAATAAATAGAGAGATACCTAACAACACACAGGGATGAGAGATGGAGATTCATATGAATAAATAGAGAGATACCTAACAACACATAGGAATGAAAGATGGATATACATATGAATAAATAGAGAGGTACCTAACAACACACAGGGATGAGAGATGGAGATTCATATGAATAAATAGAGAGATACCTAACAACACACAGGGATGAGAGATGGAGATTCATATGAATAAATAGAGAGATACCTAACAACACACAGGGATGAGAGATGGAGATTCATATGAATAAATAGAGAGATACCTAACAACACATAGGAATGAAAGATGGATATACATATGAATAAATAGAGAGATACCTAACAACACACAGGGATGAGAGATGGAGATTCATATGAATAAATAGAGAGATAACTAACAACACACAGGGATGAGAGATGGAGATAACATATGAATAATATGGAGGGAGCAGCAGGAGATAGCAAGGACTGGAGTGAGCTGGTTGAGGGTCTACGCTGCAGGTGAGGATGAAAGGCAGCAGCAGAAAATGGTTCACAATGAAGTAATTAGCTCAGTAAGAGTGTTATGTTGTTGTAGAAGCCTGTCAGGTCCAGTTGTTAGCTTTGTATGACTGGATGAACTGGTGGCATCTTGGTTTCACCTCACTAGGCAAGCAACACGCTCATCTTGACCATTCTTGTAGCTCTCCATATGGTGGGTGCTTCCATAATGAACTTTCAATAGATATGAAAACACATGTTTTATATGCGTATTGTTTTATGAAAACAAGTGTTGACTTTGTTTCTTGTTCTGCTTCTTCCTCGTACACCTTCAGCCAGCAACCTAAATATATTTAAAGAAAACATCAGTCGATTTGAGGTTGTTGACATTTCCATAGAGTTTGTCCTCAAATGTAGGCCAAAATAATCTTCTTCTCTGCATATTTTATTTTTGTGGTTTAAAATGGGGGGAAATTATGTATTGGTGCATTCATCTTTTTTTCATTGCTCATGTTTCATAGCAATAAATTTTTTATAGTATTTTAATTGTGTAAGGTGGAACTGAGCAAATTTAATCATTCTATGAATGTCTCTTATTTTTAAAAAAATCTGTGTATATGTTAAGTCTTCCATAACTTTTGCAACTGAATCAAAGACAATGTGACCTTTAAATGCATTAAAACATGTTTGTATAATACCTAATTACTTTTTTAAATGGGAGTACTTAAATGATCTACATTGTCTCTCTTTATTTTCATTATGAATGTGTATTACCATTGTTTAAATTAAAATCTTGCATTGCTCTTGTAATCGGGGTTAATTATAAGAATATCTTCTTTGAATGTTGTTTTCCTCCCGCCATATCTTATTTCATTGAGTATTTAGAATGATTTTGTTTAATCTAGTAAATTGTTTGTACTAAGATCTGGTTGATGTCTTGAGAGTTGTGTATGTTGAGATCAGTTGAGCAGTCTCATAGCTATGTTCTGCTGCTGCCTGTCATCTCAGGGTGGAGCCTAGATCCTCGATCAACTCACGCTAAACCCTTTGTAGACTTGTTCATGATTGGTTGCATTTTGCTGTCCACATGATGAGGTTACCATTCACAGGCCAACCCTCTTTAGTGGCCTCTGGCAACACCCATGGTTGGTTACAGTGTTGCTGTTAGGTGATTCCCCTATGGGCCCTGGTCACATATGGGTGGTATCTATGTTATGGATGGGTACAGCTGAATGCCCTTGTTCTTTGATAATCATCAGAAAGGCATTTAGATAAAGACAAGGCGGAATTATTTAAAACCAAATATATGTAACTAAGGAGAGGCTGTTCTGTCATCATTAGCTAGTTACACATCTGAACACCAACTGTCATGGCAGTGTTAATTTAAGTCCTATTCTTGTGTATTTGATGTTTCATTTTATGCAACCAACCTGCAATAATTTTCTGCATCTTCTGCTGCCCTCTATATCCCATCAGAGCAAAGGTCATCAAGGAAATCATGCTGTGTCTTCCTATCTTTTGTCATCTCCTGTAGCTATGTCCATGGCGTCCCTATATTGTTCATCTCTCTCTTCTTGATGTCTATTAGATCTCACTCTGCTCCTTTTGCCCTGTTGATTCCTGACTGTCTAGTGATACTGTTAGCACAGTGGTTCTCAACCCTTTTTATTGGCCCATGCACCCCTTCACCATATGTCCAGAATGTCATTCCCCCCTTTCCAAAACCCAAGATGATATTCTTCCCCCCCCCCCCCACCCCTTTACACACACCCATACATATATACACACATGCATACACACACACACAACTGTACGCAACACTCACGCATAATTCAAGAAAAGGGGGCAGTCACGTTTTGTGTGGTCTTTAAGCCAGTTTTGAGTCTGCCAATCTGTGGTCTTAATTCCCCCCTTGGAAACCCTAGGGAATTCCCCACCGGTTGAGAACAGTTAGCAGATTTTCTCCATGTGTATCAATAATTGTCCAGTAGTAGTGTCTTTTCCTCAACTCTTGATTGTGTGCAATGTGTGTAGTTCTCTTCATAAACTCTGCATTGGGGATTCTGGCATGCCACTTGAGCCCTAATCTGCTTGGAGGGAACAGCTGTGATTCCCCAGACAGATGTCACGTATACCTTGGACTACCAGGGTAACTAACAATGATTATCTAGAAGAGTAGAAGGGGCTAATGAAAGCAGAACACTGTACAGTTATAAGACAAGACAATGTTCTTTGGACATACAATGAGAAGAGGCATTGGAAAACATCATGACCACTGGAAAGATCAGTGGTAGTAGAAGCAGACTGAGAGTAAAGGTGCTAGAGGACTGAGATGGTGGCATGGAGAAATTTCAGCAGTTTTCCCAGAACACCATGATATGGAGCCATGCATTCATGTCTATGCCAGTTTGCAGGGCACGTGATGATGATTCTGCACAGGCATCAATTAATGAATGTTTGTAGTATATTAATGTGGGTCTTTGTTTAATTTTTTTGTGTTTTCACTCAGTGAAGCCAGGGGCTCCTGTTATTTATATATATATATTGCAGCATTGCACAATCGGAATCTCATCTGTTGGTCATTCTTGCACACTTTATATAGAACCTAAAGTAACATTTAATGATTTTAAAGTGAGAAACAAGCTGGACAAACTTGTATGAAAGTGATGCAGCATACACATAATCAGCCGTGTTTAAATCTTGCATGAAGGTGATGCAGTAAGCAAGTGAGTCAGGCTAAAATCTTGTATGAAGGTAACGCAACATACAAATAATGAGACAAAAATAAATCTAGTATAAAGGTGTTGCAACATACAAATATAAATGTCAGAAATAAATCTTTTATGACGATGTTGTAACATCCAAATAATGATAAATGGGTCAGGTTAAAATCTTGTATGAAGGTATTGCAACAAACAAATAATGATAAATGAGTCAGAAATAAATCTTGTATGAAGGTGATGGAACAAACAAATAATGATAAACGAATCTAAAATAAATCTTGTATGAAGATGTTGAAACAAACAAATAATGATAAATGAGTCCGAAATAAATCTTGTATGAAGGTGATGGAACACACAACCAATGAGCCAGAAATAAATCTTGTATGAAGGTGTTTCTGTATACAAATAATTATAAATAAGTTGGATATAACCCTTGTATAAAGGTGATGCAATATACAAGTACTGAGTCAGACATAAATAGTGTAAGAAGGTAATGGAACACACAACTAATGAGCCATAAATAAATCTGGTATGAAGGTGTTGCAACATAAATGTAATGAGTCCTGTTTAGGTCTTGTATTAAAGTGCTGCAACATACAAGTAATAAGACATGCTGACCTCCGGTATGAAGTCAATGCAACGGACAAGTAAATCAGACTAAAATATCTATACGTAGTCGATGCAATATACAAACAAGTCAGACTTGAGTGACTCAAACAACGTGATACAAAATATGTTTAAAAACAGTCATGTGAGTGTTAAAATGACACACCATTTCTTTGATCAAATAGTAGTCATCAGAACAATGTATACATGTCTATTGTTATTTATTGTGTGTTGAATTGAATATCAGTTATTGTAATATTTTTCATAGATCTGAATTATGACATGACTTGAATGTATTTGACTCTGAGACTAAAATTATATTAGGCTACTTTTTCATGCATTTGTAGCCTAGTGGCTTATATTGAGGAGCTTTTAGACTTTTTGGGGATACTAAATACATGATTAGACGACTGGAGACTTGCATGTGGGAACTGTAAATGGCATTAGAGAACTAGGGGATTACATTGAAGAGCTTTGGCGTATATTGGGCAGCTAAATATATAACTAGAGAAATAGACATATTGAGGAACTTTATTTCTGTTGGGTAATTAAAGACTTAATCGAAGAACTCTGAGTACTAATTAGATTCCAATTCTATTGGAGAATTGATTTGTATTGGGGAATTAGATGATTACATGAGGAACTGAATATATATATATATATATATATATATAAAATCCCCTTTATCAGTTCTGTGGCGAAGGGATTATGAAAACAATTTGTAATCCCGCATAAAGCATTTGAAACACAGCTGTGGATGATTTGGAAGCAGACCGCCTTGTGTTGGTTTCCCATACAATGGTATGAGTGCATGTCATTCAGAAAGCAATGGCAAACTACTGAACGTAAACTTGCCAAGAAATCACAGTCAAATAATGCTGGGGTTGACTGAGGCGTCCTGTAAAGGATATGCAACTAACTTTTCCCTTTACATCATTCCCTTCCCCCTTCTTGAGGCATAGGCCCTCAGTCAATTTAAGCCAAGCTAACATTTTTTTTGCTGCCTCTTGCAGCTCCCCTCCAAATGCATATATTAGAGAACTAGAAATGTACATTGCAGAGCGGCGGCTTAGTTGTCAGATGTATCTTAACTGCACGTCGAACCATTCAGTTTGTAAGTGCCTGGACCCCCTCCTCAGTGTCTCCCACAGCATGTGGCGGCTGATGACACTAGTTCAGTGTTGGTTGACCATTCTTTGGCCCCTACATACCTCTCTTGTCTGGCTTTGCCCCTTGTGACTGGATGTTCTTGTATTCTGGTCAAGGTTGCAGATCTCACAGTTAGCACTTGATTCGTGTAATCAGCCTTACTCTCTTAGATCGTTCTGTATATCAACCCAATCCATTGCTCGTCCGTTTTCCTCAAATCTCAACCTGCAAGCCTATCAGCTTAAAAAAAAAAGTCTTAAAAGTCGAGAGAATTGATTTCATTTAAAAAATAAAAGTTGCATATCCTTTACAGGACGTTGCAGTCAACAGCAGCATCTTTTTGCTGTTGTGGTGTCTTGGCAAGTTTACGTTCAGTAGTTTGCCATTGCTGTCTGAATGACCAGCACCTGTACCATTTTCATAAAAAACGAACACAATGCGGTCTTCTTCCAAATCGCGCACAGATGTGTTTTAAAAGTCAAGAGGATCGACTTCATTGCACCAGGTTTTATCCCATATGGCTCAGTCTCTTTCCGCAGGGTGGCCTGCCAAAAGCATCGCTCAAAGCACGATCTCCGTAACTCCAGTGATGACCCAAGGAGTCCGAGAAAATTGTGAATCGAAAGACGTAGCCCAGAATCGAACCCACAACCTTCGGAGCGTGAGGCACATAGCTTGACCACTTAACCACGGAAACTGCGGCACCTCCGATGGGACACGAACCCGCAATCCTGGGCCTGTCAGCTTGTTTCTCTTAGTCAGCGAGGGCTAGCACTAAATGCTTATAATTGAGACCTAGAGACTTACATTAGGGAACTTTTATTTATAATAGGGAATAAGATGCTTACATTGAATACATTATTTAGAGTACTAGAGACATATTAGGGTATTTTGACTTGCATTAAGGAACTTGAGACGCATTAAACAATCTTGACATTATTGAACTAGTAACATTTCAGAGATTGTAGGACATACATTAGGGAACTAGTAACATGTTAGAGATTGTGGGACATATTTTAGGGAACTATCTTGATGTACATTAGAGAACTAGCAACATATCAGAGATTGTGGGACATATTTTAGGGAACTATCTTGATGTACATTAGAGAACTAGTAACATGTCAGAGATTGTGGGATATAAGGGAACTATCTTGATGTACATTAGAGAACTAGCAACATATCAGAGATTGTGGGACATATTTTAGGGAACTATCTTGATGTACATTAGAGAACTAGTAACATGTTAAAGATTGTGGGACATATTTTAGGGAACTCTTGATGTACACATATAACAGATTGTGGGACATATATCAGGAAGCAGTAGATTTTGAGAAATATATAGTCTATGAGACTGATAAACTTAGTGGCAATAGAACTATCATACTGAATGACCCGGAGACTTTTATACTTCAGTCATCTGAGACTTTCATTTAAGAAACTATTGTCTGGAGGCTTTCACTGAGAAACTCAATGTTGGCATTAGGATTTCACTGAAAAACTCTTGGTTGACTTATGAATTTCACTGAAAAACTAATTTGTTGACATTGGAATTTTACTGAGAAGCTGTATAGGCTGAAACATTTTACAGAAAGAAAGCACTTGACTTCAGGTTTTCACCAAGAAACTCACTAAGGAACGGACTGTTTTGAAGAAGCAGAATGTTGAACTTGAAGGCCTCATGTCTCGTGAGCATATGGGAAATGACGATTTCAAAGATCAAAACATAAATATGTTTATACAACAGACTGTAGTTTTGTATTTTATGTATTTTTGCATTTGCAAGCATTGGTTTTTATTGTAGGGCTTGTCTTTACAATCAGTGCTAAACAATGTTCTTTTCTCATGTATTGTCACACATTTGGTTTTTACATTTGTAAAACTGAGCTTTTATTGATTATTCACGAAAGTAAGATTTTACTGCTTATTCGTAAAACTGAGATGACTTTTATTTTGAATATAACAGTTTTTATTAAATGATCTGTTCTAGTCGACCTCTAAACAAAAGTTTCATATTTTGCGTCACTTGAAAATGAATTTTTTTTCTACATAATTTAATTCTATTTTATGACTGTATATATTTATCAAACTTGTAATGTGAATTTGCAGTATTGCAGTAGCTTTGTGACATTGCTGTAGCTTTGTGACTTTTGTGAGTGTTTGCAATATTGCTGTTCTAACATTATTTTACCATATCTCCACATATCTCCTGTGTTTGGAGAACATCAGGTTCAACATATTAGGTATATTTGTTGCATATGAAGAAACCACATCATCATCATAACTGTCATTTACTGCCAATATAGTACGTTGTGGTGGATGGCAGAGGGGTCTTTGAGCCTGAGGAATTAAGGCTGCCTGGCTAGTGCAGTCGCCGCGAACTGTACAGGTTAGGATTTTCTTTTTGCCCCCCGACAGAAAAAAATCCCACACCTTACCGAGGGATCGAATCCAGGTCTCCCGAAGGAGAGTTCGGCGTTGTAGCCACTCTGCCAGCCGCTCCTCAAAGAAACCACATGAAACTGAAATTGTATCATTGTCAAAGTAGTTGAATGTATATCATTTTGTTGGCTGATAGACAGCGCTGGCATCTACATACACCATTGGGTTAGTTTGGTCTCACAATGGAGATAGAATAGATTGATTGGTTCAGTTGTTCACGCTTTATGTGCATTGATGAAATCAGGATTGTTGGTGATTTGATTCCTTTCACTAAACATACTCAAAGCCAACCAACCAACACCCCCGCCTTACACGTCCCATAGCAAAAACTTGCTGTGGGTATGTATATGAAGTACTGGAACCATAAACATTTTGTAGTTTTAAGCATACAGAGGCTTGGGTGGCCATTCCTCCCTTGGACGGCAGACGTGTGCAGGAATCAACCTCTTGTCCAGCTGCGCTCATGCAAATATCAGTGTTAACACCCTAACTGTTGCACCAAATGTACCCACTACAACAGTCCAAGCCAAATTGTCAGCTCTCCATGTGAGATGTGCAAGATGTGGGTGTTGGTAAAACATCGTGAGGAATCATTGAAATCTTGCAGTATGCGTAGTCGGCTTTACCGCATTGCGATCATGGTGTGTTTCAAGCATGTGCCATGGGAAGGTGGGGCAAGGGCTTGGTCCGCGTGGAGTGTGGACCAGGCACATCAGTAGTTTTTTTAAAATGCGTTTGCACCGTTTTGTTGTTTGGGAATTTTCTCATCATCTAATAGGAATATTCACAGGTAACATAGATAACCATGTACAGCAATATGTATAGTTACTGTAAAAGAATCGCCTCCATTACAGGTGGACAACTTCACAACATATTCGTTTCAAACAAACATCAGTGTTCCAGTGTCTTGTCAGAGGTCCACGTGGCCACAAGGATTAAAGCGCTTAAGCCTAAACGTCCGGTGCTGCTTTAGGGGGGTGGGGACACACTGGGTTTATTCCCTGCACCAGTCTGTTGGACTCAAATGTTGACTTCTCTTTCAGAAAGTAATGGGAAATTAGTGAATGTAAAATTTGCCAGCCTGGGGTTGGGGTTGATCACAATGTCCTGCCAAGGACATTCAACAGCAGCAGGGTACGTTCTCACTAGGACATGCAACATCAGCAGTAGGGTACGTTCTCACTAGGGTCTCAGCAAGAAAACCCATGAACTGATGACGATAAAACGCTCTACACTCTTGCACTCTGCTTCACAATTCTCAGAAATATCACTCGTACTAAATCATCTCAACGCAGCCTCACTCCTGGAGGATTACTGAAAGTCATTCCTCATGGTTGCTGCACGTTGATCTTTGCTTGTGGGGAATTATAGGTTCCCACAACGCCATCTGTTATGGTGTCATCATGCCATACTTAATGACACCACTGTTCCATAAACAGCTTTTGGAGTTTAGTGAACAAAATTCAGTTCAGTGAACAAAATAAAAATTTATTGTAGAAATGGGGATCTCTAGGAGTCATTAAAAGGCCATTCTGAAATTTAGTTCACATTTTAAAATATTTGGATCACTTGCTGCTGTATTGCAATGTTTTAGCTTCAGTAAATGAGGTACCTGTTTTTATGACATAGGCTGTGTAGTCATTACTGTTAATTGTACCTTCCAGTGTAGGAAGGGGTGGAGGGTCTTGAGCCTGAGGAATTAAGGCCACCTGGCTAGTGCATTTGCCACGAGCCACTCAGGCTAGAGTTTTGTTTTTGCCCTCGACAGAAAAAAAAATCACCTTACCAAGAATTCAAACCCAGGTCTCCCAAATGAGAGCTTTGGCTGTGCACTATACTCGTGACATTTAATTTTACCTTCAAATCTGACTACCAATAAACCCCGACACATTTTAATTGAGAATTTATGGTAAGTATGGAAAACTTTATCAATATACTGTAAGTGAAGCATACAATATTGGTAGCAGTTAGTGTGAGCAAGTTAATTGGGCAAATGTAACTGAAGGTACTTTCTTATGATGGTTTTGCCACTTTAGCAGTCAATCTTGATACACATTTATGATTTAAAGATAGATTAATTATGTAGTTTCAAATAGCAAACAGCAGCTGTCATTATTGCAGTTTGCGTGTAGTTTGTGATATAGGAAAACATTCTGGAGAATGTATTTGACTCAGAAAGGCTAGCCAGTTAACAAATGCCAGGTATACGTTGAATATGTAGGTCAAAACACACCCTGCTGCTGCTGTTGTAGTTGCTGCAGTAGTAATACTAGTTTTTGTTTTTGAGGACACTAATAGTGTGCTGCTTATCTAGGGGAGTCACTGATCATTGTATGGCTGAGGTTTCAAGTTAGTTATATCCAATAACATAGAGCTGATCCACGACTCTGGTGATCGTGGGAGATGGCCGCCCACGCTTATCGGCATGGCACATGGTGATGATACCTAAGAGTTGTTTCTTAAAACTCAGTTGATGTAGTACGTTGCTGTAAAGGAAACATTTCAAGAGTACATTAGTTTCCTGTTCTTTACAGGGTGTTGCAGTCAACCCCAGCATTTATTGGCTGTTTGTGATTCACTGGGCCATGCTTTCTAAACGGCTGATGTCTAATACCATTAAAATCAATGCAAATCGGCCGTCTTCGAAGTTGTCCACAGCTAATTTCAAACTCTTAAAAAGTATAACCAGGGGGTAAATGAAATCAGTTTTTGAAAGTTACTAGCTGTGATTAGTAGCATCCCGTTACTGTCCCTACACTGGCTCCTCTGTCTTGTTACACAATGATGTGTCTGTTTTATTCTGTATAATATAAATTAACTAAAGGTTGTGTCTCTTTTATTCTGTTTAATATAACTGAACTAAAGATTGTGTCTCTTTTATTGTGTATAATATAACTTAACTAAAGGTTGTGTCTCTTTTATTCTGTTTAATATAACTTAACTAGAGGTTGCCTCTCTTTTATTCTGTTTAATATAATTTAAACTACATGTTCCGTCTGTGTTTAATACAACTTAAACTAAAGGTTGTGTCTCTTTTATTCTGTTTAATATAACTTAAACTAAGTGTTCTGTCCATGTTTAATACAACTTAAACTAGAGGTTGTTTGTCTCATTTTTTTTTTAAGCTTAAGATGTCTGTTTAATAAGTTAAACAAAAGGTTTTTCTGTCTGAATGTTTATTTTACTGCAGTCATGTACTTAGTGTCCTTAATATTGAATATTGGTGCTATACGTTATTGCTATACTTTACATATCATCTGCAAAACACAGTTTATGTGGGTGCAAGTATCATTAAAATATCAAATTTTATCGTTATGTCCAAGAATATATTTACATATAAACTAATCACATTGATGGTTTCGCTTATGCCTAAAGCATTTGTTTTATTTCTGGGTGGTTTTGTACAAGTAAAAATAGCTTGATTTTATGCATGTGTGAAAATGTGTCTTGATTTCATGTACATGTGAAGGTAGATGTATTGATTTTATGTTTGTGTAAAAGTAGATGTCTTGATTTATGTACTTGTGAAATGGATGTCTTGATTTTTGGTAGAGTGAATAACACTAACATGGTCTGATTGAGCAGTGTGGGTGTGAATCACATACACACACAACATTAGAACACCTTAGATGGTTGTGTACCCATAGCAGTAGGTAACTTTAGATTGCATACACCTAAAAGTAGATAATCTTAGTTGTGTACACATGGCAGCAGGTGACTTTAGATATTTGCATACACCCAATAGTAGATTATCTTGGTTGTGTACACATGGCAGTATGTGCTGCTCAAATATGGTTGTATCCATAGATAGATGGTTGTGTACACATAGCAGTAGGTGACCTTGGATGGTTGTGTACACATGGCAGTAGCTGACAGATGGTTGTGTACACATAGCAGTAGGTGACCTTGGATGGTTGTGTACACATGGCAGTAGACACTTAGATGGTTGTGTACACATAGCAGTAGGTGACCTTGGATGGTTGTGTACACATGGCAGTAGCTGACAGATGGTTGTGTACACATGGCAGTAGGTGACCTTGGATGGTTGTGTACACATGGCAGTAGCTGACAGATGGTTGTGTACACATGGCAGTAGCTGACAGATGGTTGTGTACACATGGCAGTAGGTGACAGATGGTTGTGTACACATGGCAGTAGATGACTCTTCACTGGTTGTGTACACATGTCCGTGGGTGGCACTAAGATGGTTGTGTACACAGTAGATGTTGTCTAGGGAGGTTTTCTGCGTAGATTTTAGTCCAAAAATTACTCCACGTCTAGATTTTAGTGACTTGTGATTGTTCAATGTGTATATTTAAGTGATCAGCAATAGTCCTCTGAGTAGTTTTATTGACTTACAGCTGTGTTGTGTGTAAAAATATTTTATAAATCTATGATCATTCTTAGTGAGTAGTTTTAGTGACTCATGATTGGATCATCCATGTTGTGACTAGTCCACAATGAACAAACATTAACATGTACAAAAGATACCATACAAATAGTAGGTAGTTTCACTTATGTTCATTGGTTATTGTTTTTACACTTATGTTGTTATGATCATGTCGGATTTCATGAAATATGTCAAGTTCTAAAGCACGAGAACAAAATTATCAACATATGTTTACCCTCGATTAGAATTTCTCAAAATTAAACCACATAATACACAATAGCGGGTACCTTTAATATATTTTACCTTTGTTGCATGTTGTGGTTTCTGTTTGTTTGTTCGTTCATGTTTGGTAATCCATCCGTTGTGTACATTCCTTGTTGGTTACCAGTGTTGCTAACTCGCCCTGTCACCCAGTGCTGTCTCATTAATTAATGTCAGAAATTCACTGGACAGATCATTCTTCATTCAATCATCATGTCCAATGCCAGTAAGCGTGGGGGACATGGTTTGCATGTCACAGTATCACTGGCCTGTGTTCTTGTCCCAGTCAAGCCATGTAGCCAAGCCATCTAGATATTTATCTCTCTGCATTCCCCAGGCTCTATTCCCATCAATTTTGCCAATTGTCACTACATTTTATGCCTTATTTCTCATAACGTGCCCACAAAATCTGGACAGCCTTTGCTAGTGTCTCTAATCAGTTAACGGTTTTCAGTTGTTTCTGGTAGAACTGTCTCATTTGTTTTTGTCAGTCCATAATATTCCTTGCATTTTCATCAGAAACCATATATATTTCGTCTGCCATTAGAGAATTCTCAGCTTGTGTGACAATATCTAGGACATACTAGGCAATAAACACTGAGACTTCAACCTGTCATCTTTGAATGAAACTGGCACCTCACTGAACTGAGTACTTTAACCAGCCAAACAGCCTGTAAGGGTATCATCACTGGCCAAAAGCATGTCTGGCTAATTATGTGTTAAATTACAACTTGTTCCCTCAGTAAAGTGCTGCTGTCACTTAAAGGTGAGAAGTTCAAAATCCCACAGTAGCTTTCACTGTTTTGAGTGTGTTCTCTGATTTCCACTTCTTTTCTTACCTTCTTGAATTCAATATCTGCAAACATAATTCTTATGTCTCTAACTCACACATCTTAACTCACACCACTAACTCATCACTCTGGCTTTAACTCACATCACTGACTCATCACTCCGGCTTTAACCCACATAACTAACTCATCACTCTGGCTTTAACTGATTCAGTGTCGAAGGAAAATATATCTCCAAATTTAACCTCCCCCATTTGTACAGAAGAACGATTTGTCGCCATAATAGTCACTGTGTTATTTGTTTTGTTTCATGGTATCTTCCCAATTTTCAATGCTCAGTGAAGAAACTTACATTATAATACTTGTCTATTTGATTGTGTACCATGTTTGCCGGCTCCATGGTGAAGGGGTTCAGATGCAGTCTGTAATCCTGTATACCCACGTTCTAAACATAGCTGCTGGCAGTTTAGAAGCAGACTGCCTTGCGTTGGTTATTCATGAAATGATATGTATGCCGTCTTTCGGAAAGCCATGGCAAACTACTGAACGTAAACTTACCAAGAGATCACAACAGCATAAAATGTTGGTGTTGACTGCAATGTCCTGTAAAGGATGTGCAACTTATAACCATGTTTGGTCCAAATCTACTGTTTGTTTGGCACTGAACCAGTTCTCATATCACAACCTCACTGCTCACCCTTTAACCCGCATCAAAAACTCACCACTTAATCACACCCACACACAGAAGAATCATGACCACAATCACTAAAACATTCATTTAATCAGTGGAAAAACTCCAGTTCCCTTAACATCACTAAAGCTAAAAATACAAGAATGGACAAGTAAAGCCACAATCAATGCTAATTTGAAGAAACAAAAAAACTAATGCTGTAAAATAGGGGGTATACACTAAATATATGTATGTATATATAAACCTGATTTCAAAAAAAAATATATGCATAAAATATAACAAGGGAAAAATCACAGGCTAATGTCTTGTGTAGATGGTTGCAAATCTTTGCATACAGTCAAAGGTTAAAGGATCTGCAAGGCACATCATGTATTACTTGCATCTTGTAATCAGTTGTTTTCAATGTGATTTGTGATTATGTAATGTGTGTGTTATTTAAAGTGGCCCAGGGATCTGTATTATAAAAGTTATTTAAAGAGACCCAAGTATCTGTAATATAAAATTTATCTAAAGTGACCCAGGGATCTGCAATATAAAATGTATCTAAAGAGACAATGTCAGTCTGTTATCCATAGTAAACCCAGGTATCCACAATGCCAATCTGCTATTTAAAATGACCCAAGGATCTGCAATGGCAATCTGTTATCTAAAGTAACCCAAGGATCTGCAATGGCAATAGGGTATCTAAAGTGACACAGGGATCTGCAATGTCAATCTGTTTTCTTCTTCTTTGTTCACCCCCAGACCACATTTATGACTCTTAGAAAAGCTAGTGGAACTTATCTAAACTGACCACAGATCCCACAATGTTGATCTTTCATATCAAGTAATTTATCAATCTTCAATAATATTAAATTACCTTCCAATATTTGTAGACATCCCATCCCCCCATGAAATTACATTTTACCTGTGGAACAAACACCATTACTACGTATAATATACGATTTACTTTCTTTGCATAGAGCAAGATTTCTGGCAAGTGTGAAGCAGTATCAAACTATCAAATCACACGAAGTGAATATCCGAACCTGTTATTTACAAGCTTTATTTACGCGCTGCATTCATTGTCGCACAGACATAGCGCAATGACAATCCATAGCAATCATTACAGCATGAACTATATCAATACAATACATAAGGATACATGCAATCAATAGACATATCACTTACAATACTCAAGCGTTCGAACCAGTCTCCCACTGTCACACAGGCTAGCTCTCAATGCAGATTCAAACACCACTCGCAGACGCATGCGACCTGTCCATTCAAACGCCTAACCCCGTCTGCAAGACTTGTCGTTCTACACGCTACACGCTAGTCGGCGCTCAAGTCAGCTGGTGTGACCCCTGCAAGGTTCACGGGGTGTACCGCTGACCAGCGGTCGTTTAAGCGTCGCTCAATTGCTGTGCTTGGCTGCTTATACGGGCGTCGTCGAAGACGCCGCATTCCCTCTGCAGTGTTTAACATCACTCAGGGTTGCGCGTTGTTATGTCGCCTGGCGTTGGCACAGCCAACGCGTCGCAACCTCAGATGTGAGACTTTGACAGTAGTAGTAGTAGTAGTAGTAGGCCTCTTTCAGTCCTGAAGCACTATAGAGTTGTGCCGCTTGGGAGGTACCTGTCAGAACCGCTGGTGACTGTATAGTCCAATGCGAGAGTGACAATCTCTGTCACAGTTTCCGCATCTGTAAGACGAGGCAAGTCCCGCAGTAAGTGACTGCGTTTTAAGCCTGTGCCCCCTATCCTCAGTTTGTTGGATCAGATTGCGTTCAAAGAGCACCAGTCCATCACCAGTCCAATCTCTTCTCCAGGAGCATCTGTCTGTTGCAACTCTTTCCCACGTGACTGGATCTATTCCAAGGGTTTTCATATCTTGTTTACACACATCCCTATATCGCATTTGGGGTCTTCCGGTTGGCCTCTTTCCTGTGGCTAGTTCTCCATATAGGAGATCTTTGGGAATACGTTCATCCTCCATTCGGGATACGTGGCCCAGCCACCGGAGGCGTCTCTGCTTGAGGATGGTGTGCACTGTGGTAATATCTGCTCTTTCAAGCGCATGTTTGTTTGTTATGTGGTCTTTCCATGTTATGCCCAGGATACGTCTCAGACATCTCATATGGAAGGAATTCAACTTCTTTTCCTGTCTTGAGTACAGGGTTCAGGATTCAGACCCATAGAGTAGTGTGCTAACAACACAAGCTTTATATACTTGAGCTTTTGTACGTTCTGTTAGTCTATTATTCTCCCAAACTCATTTAGCTAACCTGGAAAATGTTGTGGCTGCCTTTCCAATGCATCTGTCGATTTCTGTCTCTAATGAAAGATTATCTGATATTGTCGACCCCAAATACACAAACTCGTGGACGACCTTCAATTCGTAATTAGAAATTTTGATTGACGGAGGTGCACCAGCATCTTGTTCCATCACCTGTGTTTTATTTAGGCTGATGGTGAGCCCAAAGTCTTTGCAGGCGGCTGTAAAACAATCTATGAGCCGTCGGAGATCTTCTGCTGTATGAGTAGTCAGTGCTGCATCATCTGCAAAAAGTAGTTCTCTTACGCATCTTGATCTTATTTTGGTCTTTACCTTGAGTCTTGATGGGTTAAAAGGTTTGCTATCAAATCTTGTGAGGAGGTATATGCCTTCAGTGGCAGTCCCAAATGCCTGCCTTAAGAGAACGGCGAAGAAGATACCAAAGAGTGTAGGAGCAAGCACGCAGCCCCCTGCTTTACTCCGCTGCTGATGCTGAATGACTGGGATATTGAGCCGTCAAATAAAATGGTCCCCTGCATGTTTTCGTGAAATGATTTCACAAGGCTAAGAAGGGTGGGTGGACATCCAACCTTTTCAAGGACCTTAAAAGGGCCGCTTCTGCTCACGAGGTCAAATGCCTTTGTGAGGTCGATGAAGGCAATATGTAATGGCTTTCTCTGTTCTCTGCACTTCTCTTGGAGCTGCCAGAGTGAGAAAATCATATTGATGGTGGACCTGTTGGGTCTAAATCCGCACTGCGGGTAGATTCTTTCAGCAAGAATGTGTAATCTTTTAAGGTTTACTCTGGGAAAAATCTTGCCTGTAATGCTGAGTAGGGAAATGCCGCGATAGTTGTTGCAGTCGCTTCTGTCGCCTTTGTCTTTTTATAAAGGGTAACGATGTTTGCGTCTTTCATATCTTGTGGTACTGGTTTTTCTTTCCAGCAGAGCTGAAATATTGCATACAGTTCTGGGATGATTGTTTCTTTGGTATATTTTAAAATTTCAGGTGGAATACTATCTTTTCCAGGTGCCTTGCCGGATTTGAGAGAGTCTAGTGCTTCGCTGATTTCTGTGAGGCATGGTTCGTTATCCAGGGCATGCATGGCGGACTGTTAATCGATGGCTTCCAGAGCTTCTTCACTGACAGTGTTATCCACTGAGTATAGCTCTGAGTAGTGTTCTACCCAGCGATCCATTTGTTTCGCTCGATCTTTTATGATTACCCCCTCAGTTGATCGTAAAGGGGCAATCTTAATTTTTGATGGATCGACAGCTTGCTTGATGCCCTCGTACATTCCTCTTATATTTCCAGTGTCTGCACAAGTTTGAATTTGAGCAGAGAGCTGTAGCCAATACCTGTTCGTACATCTTCTTGCCATCTATTGTATTCTATTTCTGGCCGTTCGCAATGCCTGCAATGTTTTCTCTGAAGGTGATGTTTTATACATTGATAATGCATGTCTCTTTATCTCCAGGACTGGGAGCATCTCTTCAGAGTGTGCTTCAAACCAGTCGGTTGACTTAGTTTGCTTCTTGCCCAATGTTGATAGTGGTGTATTGTAGATGGTGTCGCCAAAATGACTCCATCTCTCGGTAGAATTTCCGTTTGTGGGGCCAGGCAGAGTATCCGCTAGAGCCTGCATGAATTTGTTGACCTTCTCTTTATTTTGGGTGCCGCTGGTGTCAATGCGTGGTCTTCCTTCTGTTCGGCTTCTGTAGATTCTCTTGGGCTTTATGTTCACCTTGCTGGGGACGAGTGAATGGTCGGTGTCGCAGTCAGCACTATGATAGCTGCGAGTCAGCCATACATTGCAAAGATTGCTGCGTTTAGTGAGCACCAGGTCGAGTTGGTGCCAGTTCTTTGATCTGGGGTGCCTCCATGATACCCTGTGTTGAGGTTTCGTGTCAAAGAAGGTGTTGGCCACGCACAGATTATGGTGGCTGCAGAATTCCAAGCGACGTTGTCCATTGTCGGTGATCTTCCCAACGCCAAACTGTCCTAGACATGAAGGCTAAGATTTGTGGTCGGAGCCAACCCTGGCATTGAAATCCCCCAGGATAAAATGATGTTGTTTCTCTGGTGTTTCACTGACTTCTTTGCTAAGGTCGTCATAGAACTTGTCTTTAGATTCTGATGCTGCAGTTAGTGTTGGGGCGTAAACGCTTATAATACTAATTGGGCCTGCCTCTGTCTGGAGTTGGAGCTTCAGTATTCTTTCAGCGCCATCGCTTGGTGGTATGATGGAATTAAGCATCTTGTTTCTGATAAATATAATAATAATAATAATAATAATAATAATAATAATAATAATAATAATAATATTTCCTGCCGGCCCACGCACCTAATTTTTTTGGAGGGTGCTAATTAACGTAAACAAGCAAGCGTTCTACAGCTTCGACCACATCGTCACTTCCTTGTAGGTGAGATTGTGGTCAAACGCTTGCCTGGTTTAATGTAAAAAAAACAAAACAAAACAAAAACAAGAAATTTGTTTATTTATTTATTTTATTTTTTTTGAAGAAAATAAAACACAACTGAGAATCAAATCGCTACACGCATGAACATCAGTAATTCGTGTTCTCATTTGTGATGTGATGTGCTTCATGCAACTAAAAAGCTGTTCATACGCAAAAGTGTTTCCAAATAGCAAAACCGTCGACATCAATAGGTGTACCGACAACGAGCTAGAGGAACTAGCAGACATGTACAATAATAGTATAGGGAGTGCTAGCATCAAGGAGGAGTGGTTACACAGCAATCTGATTCCCTTGCCGAAGTCTGGCATAGACCACACAAAAATTCAGGGATATCGAGTTATAACCATGCAGAATACAATAGGCAAGCTGCTGGAGAAGTTAATTGCCAGGAAAATATCAAGCCAGCTAGATAGGCAAGGTGTTTTCCCACCTACCCTGGGTGGGCATCGTCCAAAAAGTGAAACCTGGACCCTTTCGACTTAATGAAGAACACTATTTTGACGACCAGTTTCATGACATGGTCCATTTTGAGGGACTTCGAGCATAAATTCTCCTGATGAATAATGCAATGAAAATTTAGCATTGAAGTATTACCGACTTTGAATGCCTAATTTTCAATGAATTTTACAATACCTTCGTGTTTCGCAATCATTGCTGGAGCACCATCCGTTGTTACGCCCGATAAGTTGTTAAGTTGTAACGAAAAGCGATTCAATGTCGATGTAACTGCCTCTAACAAATCTCGTAACTTATAGTATGTCCACATTTGGTTGCCTTCATTCACGATCAATTATTTTGAAAACTGTCTGTTGCATCGTTATGAAATTTTTCCAGCCGTCTTATATTTACCCCCACCCAAGGAATATGTCTTTGAAAGTTCCAAAAACAACTTAAATCATTGAAAGCGGCGACATTCCTTTGATCTTTTGCTGAACAACTAGTGATTTCTCGCTAACGAAGTTATTTTTACGGTAATGTGAGACATGTCAATTCTGTTGACACACAAAGGCGTATCCGGATTCGTATGAGAGTGGGTGCAATGAAAGAATTAGCTTAAAATCGATAGGGTCGGCTGCATTGCACCGGGTGTTTATCCCATATGGCTCAGTTTCTTTCCGCAGCGCGGAAAGCGTCGCACAAAACACGAACTCCGTAGCTCCAGCGACGACCCTCTGGAGTGTCCGGGGAAAAAATGCACTCTTGAAATGAAGGACGCGGCCCGGAATCGAACATACAACCTTCGGAGCCCGAGTCAGACGGCTTGACCACTTCACCACGGAGAATCCCGAGAGGGGTGCAATGTGTAATATTAGTAAAGACAGAGAATTTACAGAGGCACGGGGTAAATAATTTGTAAATTAACAGGAAAGTAGAAGGAATATATTTCTTACCTTATTTTTTCTTCCTTCTTGTTTCTTCAGTTATCAGTTATGCTTGCTTGCTTGTGTTCGTTGGCTTGAGCTCCAACGCAAAGCCCTGTATGTCGGATGAAGGCATCCTGTTGTCCAACATCGGTGTGATGTCATACAGGACCTGAGTTTTGCGTGAGTATCCGTTGTCCCATGTCTGGCTTATTGGTGTGCAGACTGGTGGTTCCTCGCCATACAGGCAGACACTCTCCGACTTCGGAGGAATCGGCGATCCTATTGACTTCAGCCAGGACCCCGAAGGGATCTGTTGCCCAGGACGCTCGGCGAGGACGCGTCAATAGGTCTTGGCCAGTATATAACCCGGCCTTGGTGCCTTGGAAACACCTCTGCGTCCCAGTTATCAGTTATCAGTTGGGGTATCTTCATTGCACTCCGGACATGTCCATAGGTGCTCAGATCCTCCCCCACCCCCAGCATATGCATCAGCGTCCGGTGGCTAATCGTGTCAGTTCTGTGTTGGTTGACGAGGCGCCTTGTTTTCCCGATGTACCTCTCGCATCTGGCCGTGCCGAATTCTTACTGCCAAGTCTTTCATCCTGGACAGCGATGTGGATTCACTGACGTCAAAGTCCTCTGTTCTCGCCATATCTTTAAGGACGTTAATAACATCGGCACGATCCATGGGCTGACCATCTACAAGGGGTGCAGAGCCAGCCAGTTTATCAGCTCGTTCATTTCCCTCGACTCCCGCATGTCCCGGGACGAAGATGAAGGTGACTTTACGAACAACAGACTTCCGCAGCGACTCAGTCCACCGTCTACTTACAGATCCAGCTTCGATCTTCTGAATCATGCGCATTGAGTCACTTAATACACACACGTTGGTATAATGCTGTGATTCCAGCCATATAAAAGCCTGTGTAACTGCCATCACCTCCATCGTCATGATGCTCGAGGTCATAGAGTTGGCACCACTGGATTCTTGAACGGTTCGGCCCGCTGAATGGGCTGTAAATGCCCACGCACTTCTGTGCTGCTTTGCAACAGATCCATCTGTATAGATGAGCACTTTGGGGCTATATGATTGTTCATAGATGAGCGCGTTGACTTCTGCATTGACAGCGACAGGGTTCTGCTCTCTGCACCGTCTGTCGAGTGTGATAATGCAGGAGAAAGTGCACTTAAAAGCTGGAGGCACCGGCACCCATTCCTTGCGGGGGTTGATACTGGTAAGACTGCAGACCTGTCTGACGACATCTTCCGCCCGACCCATCCATGATTTGCCTCTCTTTAGCCTGTCACCGATTTCTCTGAATATAGCGTCATGCAGAGGTGCTGCTCATCTGCACTTATTTTTAAGAATGCACGAGCTCTCCAGATCTTGATCCTGTGTTCCATTGTCGGGAAGTCAATGAGGTATCTCACTGATACACAGCTGGTGTCTTCGTGCAGCCCAAAATGATGCGCATAGCTTCGTTTTGTACCTTTTCAAGTCTTCCAATCTGTGTAGGGCTGACAGTGAGGATGGCCAGGGCATACTCTGCCCAGACCTTAATTTGTGTCGGACGATTCCAGTAGGTTGATGATTGCTCTCGGTTGCATAACATTCAATCTATCCTTTCTCCAATAGTCCTCTTCCTCTTTCAACACATGGTCCTCACATTTTTTCCAGTAACTTTTATCAATATTTAATAGCGCGGACTGGGTTAGTATCTTGATGTCAGACAATTTGAATGTAGTATTGGCAGCTGCCACTTGTCCTTTAATTTTAGCCCACACAAGTTCTATAGGGTTTAAGTGAGAATGATACGGCGGAAGTCTCAAGCACCTATGGCCATGCTCTTCTATCAACTTGTCAATTTGAAATTTCTTGCTTTTTTGCGTCTGTTTTACAAGGGACAACAACTGTAGCTTGAAATATGTTTCTGGAAATTGTATATTTTCCCTTCGGAGCCATATCTTTATTGCTTCCTTTGTGCTCGATGCCGTAGGTATGTTGTCTTCTTGGGCAACAACATTGTGATATGATGCATTGTCCATGATTAGACAAGACGGTCTAATTCTCGAGCCAATCTCTAAATACATTACCATTCATCTCATTATGATAATCCCTATTGTCTGTATGCTTTGATACGAACACGAGCCCAGCATTCTGTAGTAAGCCATTATGAGTACTACCAGCATGGGCTATGACCAAACGCTGTCCTTTACTACTGGGCACATAATGTTTTATCTTTCCATCCATTGATTGCCATTCATTTTCACTTGTGTGGTGCGCATTGATCCACGTTTCATCCAAATACACTATGTCATAATTTTCTTTGCGCATTTCCCTTATTTCACGTAGGTATCTGCTTCTCATGGCTCCTAAATGCGGTTGCTCGCAAAGGATATTTCTACCTCCCTTGTACTTTCTAAAAGTGAAGCCTAATGTCCTTATAATTTTCCACAAAGTTGTTTTGGATAGCTCTATGTTATTGTCCTTTCTCAACAAAACCCTCAGTTTTCTTACATTCACTGTTTCTTTGGCATCCATCATTTTTATAATAACTCGTCTGATGACATCCTTGTCAAAGCTGTCTACAATTGCCTTTCTACCTACCGTTTGCTTATCGCGTGTTGGTTTCATTCCAGATTCTTGCACCCAACGACGAAACGATCGTTTACTCAAACCTAATGCATGCACTGTTCTTTTTTCGGGATTTGTAACAGTATGAAACAGTTTTCTGCGATCAGCTTCTTGACAAAAATATGTGTACAACTTCATAGCGATGTTTTGAAGTGTACACAATTTCACTTTTAATCCCATTGAACAGTATTAATACATTCAAATATTAGCTATTAAGATTACATTAATGGTAAGATTTATTTATATAATCACGTTTCATGAAAGAACCCACAGTTTGACGACGCCTCTGAACTATAACACTCAATCTGTCCAAAAACGAAAGACCGCCAGACAATTTTAAAAATCGCGCGAATGGGTCTTGCTGAGCTGTAATACTCTAAAAATTAAGGCATTCATGGCGGGGCGGTAAAATATATACCTCATATAAGCAAAAATTGAAATCTGCTGTACAATCTCCAGGACAAAAATTTTTTTGTTGGGTGGCCATAATAATAAGGTTTTATACTAAATCTCATTATTTTCCATCAGTTGGTTACTGAGATATTCAATTTTATATTGAGGCAACAAAAAAGAAAACACACTATAGTAGTGTCCTTACGAGGGTACAGTGCCGCTAATTCTTCTGTCTTTTTAAAATGGACATAAACACCTGATAAAAATTGCCAGTTGGGCATTATCTGCCATATCTGTGCTTTCATCCCATGCTAGAGCATAAAATATAAACTCGGATGCTCGACTTTTCAAATTATCTTCAATATGTTTTCCAGTATCGCCCACACGCCTAATAATAAAAAGTCTGACGAGACAGACTTATTTTTGAGAAATGCTTCTTCTTTTCTGGACAAATTTCAACGACGCTTTTTAAACATACCTTAACCATTTCACCATCTGAATATGGCTTCGATTTGTTTTGTTAGTATCATGGCTACTGTTTAATTAGCTTTTACATATCATGTTGACTCTGAATCCGCTCTAGTAAATATCTTTTGCTGTGCAGAATTTTAAAAAAAAAGTCATTTACTTGGTCTTGTTGAAATTGCCTTTTGTACTTATAAAACTTATTTGCATGTTTAATCTCGTAGTGCCGTTTGGTGTTATACTCTTTCAAACCAGAAACAGATTCGTTGAATATCAAGCATACGGGATTTGTTTTAATTTCCATGAACAAATAGTTTATAGTCCACCTGTCTTGAACACTTCTTCTGTGATTCTTCTCTTCTTTGGTCCAACGTCTTTACTAGTTGACGCCATGATAGGTTTTCGATTTTTAACTGAAAAAAAAAAAAAAAACACCACGGGTAATACTTTTTTTTCCTTTATGTTGCGTATCCCTTACAAGACGTTGCAGTCAACACCAGCACTTTTCAGCTGCTGTTGATGTACTAGACAATATTACACTCAGTAGTTTGTCATTGCTTTCTGGGCGACCGGCTCACGTACCCCCGTAAGTTACTAGTGCAGCGTGATCCGCTGAAAGTAGTTATGAGTATGAGCCCGATAGCGTTGCGAGCTTCCCGAAGACGCCAAAGACCACAGAACATACACATATCAGAAGTTGGAGTCTCATATTAAATTGTATTAACACCTAGCGTCAGACAAAAAACTAAGTAATCTTGAGTGTCGGCATATTTAAAATAGCATATTGAGCATAGCCTACGATGGGTGACGGTGTAGTATTCTGTAATGATAATTTGGCTGTGTCCAGTGTGTGCCGCGTGATTACACACCCGCTTCACACGCGTGATCCGGGGCTTGTTTCCGGATCCGGTCAGGGATATGCACTACTGACGAGCTCAAACGAGAGCGAAACTCGAGTATAGTGCTTCCATATTGACGTGGACAGGCCTTAGGTTCGTACCAGAATGCGATCAGCGTTTCCAGTGGTGGGTTGTGCTCAATATTTATATTTAAAATAGCTCAAAATCAATGAATTTTTCCGAAAATGCGAGATATTTCAAATTTCTCTTAGCTATAATTTAAAAATATATGATACGAACGACTCATGATTTAATGTTCTTTTGGTGATATTTACAATAAAGTCAACATTTATGTTTATTTGACCTAGCTCCGCGGGCCGCAACATGACTCCCGGCGTACCACATGCGGCCCGCGGGTCTTGTGTTGGCCACCCCTGTTCTAAAAGCAAGAAGGGGAGCAAAAAAGTGCATGCCGTCATTTGATTGGCTAATACCTCCCAATCTTTTAGGCCAAATGCTATAGTATGGCAGTTGAACCTCGGTTTCCATCAAGGCAGGATGCATGTTGATGTGGTGATAAGTTAAGCCCTGATAATATCATATAATATCGTTCTCTGGACACAGGTACCACTATAAATCATTCTTAAATGGTGTGGCAATGCCTAGTGAGAAGAAAGAGACTAATGCCAGAGTATTTTTATGAGAAAATGTGAATGTGAAATCAGAATTTTTTTGCGAAGTTGTACTGACTATGCTTCTTCAGCCTGATATGTCTATCACGTTACATATTCTAAAGGTATGTATGCTTGATGATTGTAAATCACTCACAATGCATATTCACACCATTTGTGCATTCTGGATCCCTCTATGAGTGCCTATCATCGCACATTCTTAATCAAACTATAGTAATGCTCTTGTGAGTTTGTCACTTCTGTGATCAGAATGTGTGATGTAACGTGTAACCTTTTCCTTGAAAATGCTGAGAATGTTTGAGTGAGTGAGATGATGATTTTATAAATAACATCTCTCATTAGTAGAAGGATAGACGCTTCATTATATCCATATGTGGCAGGACGTGCATGGCATGCCAGAATTACAAAGTTACTGTGATGCCTGGTGGCTAGTTTACGTTCATGAGAATTGCTAACAAGCACTCTTAAAGATTTGCCTTGAACGCATTTTATCTCTGGATATATATGCACTTGCTCCTTTGCAACATTGGTTTAGGCTCACGTGAACTACGTTCCAAAAAGGACAATATGTGTTCAAACCTTCGTCTAGGTTGGCTGAATATATATGTGAAGGCTCATGTTATTTTTCAGGGGAAAGACATGTTTTTCATATGTGTTTGTTTCACATGTGAAATATTACTTATGCAGTTTTGCTTATTACCTTCTGTAATAGATATTGATATTACCCAGTGGGGAAAGAGCAAATGATTTGATGGTAATGATTGGATGTACTTGTGAGCCGAGTCTACTCTGAAAGGGGAGATGTTTGGCATTGCAGTGTGAGTGTGGATGAGATGGGACATCCATGTACTAACCGTACCACCTATATGGATTGATGTTTGGTCTGCTAATTGGTTCTTTGCCATTAGTATAATGATATTGCCTAGTGCTAGTTAGTCAGGTCTTAGTCAGATGTTAGTCAGGTCTTAGTAAGATATGACTGAGCTACCGTATAACAGTAGACGGTACTACCTGTTTTCTGTTAGCGCCGAACATTGGGCGGCGCTTACCAAACCCGACACCCCACATTGTGCCAACGGCTTCGGGCGGAAGAGCGGAATTTGGAGGATACAAGCCTTACCCTGGTGCGAGGAAATGCAACCTAAAGGCAAAATGTCATGGCAGACCAGGCCCTAAGCCTTGGTTGGCGGCTGATCTAGGATTGAAGCTCCGACAGGCGGACAGTTAGAGCATTGCTTTGCTGATCCGGCAGCTTCTGCAACTTGTCTTGTTCCAGATGTAGAGGTGTTACCTTTCCTCAGGAGTGAACAAGGCAGGCCGAGCGAGGGATCATGCTGCATGGGGAACACATGATGTCTATATTTTAGCTCAGGCTTTGTGCTATGAAGAGGCAATAACTCCATCCCTGGTCTTAACCGATCTCGGAATCAAAGCAAGAGGCAACTGTTACGGGTTATAAGTCCCTGTCAATTTGCGTAGACATGGGGCGCCACGCGTTGCCTCTGACGGTGGGAGACAACTACAGGTGTCACTGATCAGCTGCGGCCCGCCTCAAGCTGGGCAGCCCCCGGCCAAATGGGTGCTGATCCGCCACAGCCTGCCAGCTTCAATGGGTGCTTGGAGCTAGGACAAAATCTGAATCGCATGCTGTAAAACCATTGCACCAGGTACTAATAAAAAGAAAAATAGTAACCTCAAGCTACGGCTTGCTAACCTGGAACGTGAGAATCATGTGTCCAGGATTTTCCACTGACTTGACAAATATTGACGATGTGAGAAAAACGGCTGTGATTGATGCCGAACTCAAGCGTCTTAACATTGATATTGCTGGCCTGCAGGAGACTCGGCTCGCTGAGGAAGGGTCACTCAGGGAAAATAATTACACCTTGTTTTGGAAGGGTAGAGGGCAGGCAGAAAAAAGGCAACACGGAGTGAGCTTTGAAGTGAAGAATTCGCTACTGAGAATGATTGAAATTCCAGCAGGAGGAAATGAAAGACTATTATCCCTGCGCTTGGCAACCTCTTGTGGTTTTGCCACCATTATTACTGCATATACACCAATCTTGATTCCTATGATGATGTGAAGGATTCGTTCTATGAGGAGTTAGACTCCGTGATCAAGGCAGTTCCAAAATCTGACAACATTTATATGCTCGGTGACTTCAATGCTCGTGTGGGCAAGGACTCGAGTTCATGGCCAGTGTGCCTTGGAAAATACAACGTCGGTCGCATGAATGAAAACTGGCAAAGGCTGCTGGAACATTGCACCAGAAATGACCTATGTATTACAAATTCCTTTTTTAAAACAAAAGAGCTGCATAAGGTCACATGGAAACATCCAAGATCCGGCCATTGGCACCAGTTGGACTTCATCATCACACGGAGACAACATCCGAACCATATATCATTCACTCGAAGTTACAACAGTGCTGAATGTGATACGGATCATTCTTTGGTTGTTGTAAGGGTTAGACTGAGACCAAAGAGAATCTACACAGCTAAACACAAATCTAGCCCCAAGATTAATATTATTAATACTCACGATCCTGAAAAGTGCTTTTAGTTTCAACAGCAACTTGACGACGCTTTCACTGATACACCAGAAAATTGTACAGTAAATGAAAAGTGGGGTCAACTTAAGGAAACTCTTTATAAAACTGCCGTAGGGGTTTACGGCATTGTGGATCATCAGAGTCAGGACTGGTTTCATTGATACACCAGAAAATTGTACAGTAAATGAAAAGTGGGGTCAACTTAAGGAAACTCTTTATAAAAATTGCGATAGGGGTTTACGGCACTGTGGATCATCAGAGTCATGACTGGTTTGCGGCAAACAGCCAGACCCTGCAGCCCTTGATTGATAAGAAGACGATAGCTCTCTTAAGAAACAAGGAAAGACCAACGCGTAACACTCTGAGTGAGCTAAAGCAAGCTAAGAAGGATGTGCAAAAGGCTGCCAGGCAGTGTGCAAATGATTATTGGATCAAGTTATGTGAGTCCATTCAAATCGCAAGTGATAAGGGAAACATCAGAAGAATGTGTGAAGGAATAAAGAAAGCCTGTGGTCCAGTGATCAAAAGAAGTGCACCATTGAAAACCTTAACTGGAGAAATCATCACTGGTAAGAAACAGCAGATGGACAGATGGATAGAGCACTATTTGGAGTTGTACTCAAGTGAGACCAAACTAGCGGATGATGCCCTCAACGCCATAGAGGCTCTACCAACTCTTGACCACCTGGACACACTTCCCACCATAACAGAAGTTAAGTGTGCTATAAATGAACTTGCATCTGGCAAGGCTCCAGGTAAGGATGGGATTCCAATAGACGTTATCAGGAGTGGGCAAGACACACTCACTCTACAGAGCTATGTTGGCGAGGAGGACAAGTCCCACAGGATTTCAAAGATTCAAGCATCATAACACTGTACAAGAACAAGGGCGATCGGAGCGATTGCATCAACTACAGGGGTATCTCACTTCTGTGTGTTGTTGGAAAAGTATTTGCCAGAGTTGTTCTGCGCAGACTTCAAGTCCTAGGCGATCAAGTCTACCCCGAATCACAGTGTGGCATTCGACAGAACCGGTATACCATTGATATGATATTCTCATTGCGACAAATGCAAGAAAAATGCCGTGAACAGAATCAACCACTGTTTATTGCCATCATCGACCTCACAAAGGCATTTGATTTGGTCAGTCGTGAGGGTCTGTTCAAGGCACTAAAGAAGATTGGCTGCCCATCAACTCTTCTGTCCATTGTGGAATCGTTCCACACAGGCATGAAGGGTATAATCAAGTTTGATGGTGCAACTTCTGAAGAGTTTGAAATCAAGAGTGGAGTTAAGCAAGGTTGTGTACTAGCTCCCACCCTCTTTGGAATATACTTTCCACTTCTACTGAAATATGCCTTTCGTGATCAGAATGGTGGTATATACATTCACGCACGCTCAGATGGCGGCCTCTACAATGCTCAGAGATTGAAGGCCAAGACCAAAATTAGGAGGGTACTGATCAGAGAGTTGCTTTTTGCAGATGATGCTGCAGTTACGACCCACTCTGAGGAAGAATTACAATGTTGCCTATCTGCATTCTCCAATGCTTGTTCCGAATTTGGTTTATCAATTAGCAAAAAGAAGACACAGATTATGTCACAAGGTGCACATGGGGTACCATCAATCTTTATTGACGATGCCGAACTAGAGATGGTAGACCATTTTACATATCTAGGATCAGTGGTAAATCGCAAATTATCTCTAGATCAGGAAATCAACATCCGGATCGGTAAGGCAGCAACAACAATGAACAGGTTAAGAAAGAGAGTCTGGCAGAACATGAAGCTTACTGCCAAAACGAAAGTCCTTGTCTATCAAGCCTGTGTCCTTAGTGCTCTTCTTTATGTCAGTGAAACCTGGACAACTTACTCACTCCAAGAGAAACGTTTAAACAGCTTTCATATTCGGTGTCTGCGAAGGATTCTTGGTATTAAGTGGCAAGACCAAATCATAAGTACTGACGGATTGGAAATATCAGGTTGTGTGACGGTTTATTCCATGCTCAGGCTTTGTAGACTTAGATGGATAGGACATCTTAGGAGGATGGATGATGGTAGAATACCAAAGGACATCTTTTTTTGGTAAATTACAGATGGGTAAGAGATCTCAGGGTCGGCCTCTACTACGATACAAAGATGTGTGTAAGCGAGACATTATTGATACAGGCACTGATAATGCACATTGGGAGCAAGTCGCCGCTGAACGTGTTGCATGGAGGGCAAACATCAGAAATGGAATAAAGACAAAGGAGAAAATTATTGCAGATGTCACTCGCCGAGCGTGTGAGACGTAAGATGGTGCATGACGGTGGAAATAACCACGTGTTCACATGCACCCACTGTGAACGAACATTTACAGCGCGAATTGGCCTTATCAGTCACATTCGCTACCGCCATGGGTAAAAGTTATTATGCCTTTTTGAAGCACAAACTATCGTCTGTCAAGACAACAAGGTGCCAATATTGCCTAGTGCAGTTATAAATGATGCATGTCTTACATCCATCTCATATCTGTCTTATGGTGCTTGGTTCAGCATGTTTGTCACAAGATATTGGTGCAATGATGCTTATCTCATGGTATCTGTCTCATGCTGCCTGCTCATGTTTGCCTTACAATGTCTGTCTCTTATGGTGCCAAGGACTCCTGTGGTTTAAATCTTATGAGAACCTGGGCTGAAAAGGTATTTTAATTTGCTTGTTGATTGTGTAATGATGTTCCTGACTCAGCATATGGTCTTGTGGTTGTCACTAATAAGTGTGAACCATGAAAATGTATCACCCACAGCCCATCAGAGTGGAATGCACTCTATCACCAGCTAGGAGAGGTGTGTCTGGACAACATCCTCCCTCTCCTCCCCATTTCCCTCTGTGTATGTTGATATTAGCCGGCTTCCTGGCCCAGAGGTTAGCGAATTTTCTCCGTAATCTCGTATACTCTCGTAAGTAACGTGACGACGGTGAGAATCAGCAGTGGTTCGAATCGCGTCGGTAACTTACGGGGTATGTGAGCCGGCCGCTCAGAAAGCAATGGCAAACTATTGAGCGTAATCTTGCCAAGAAATCAACAATCAACTGAAAGATGTTGATGTTGACAGCGATGTCCTGTAAAGGATATGCAAAACATTTTCTTTAAATGTTGATATTAGGTGATACCTAAGTATAGCATTGTTTTAAAGCAAATGTTGTACCCTTTAATGTACCAACAGAGAGCAGGGATGGTGAAGAGGCTTCTTTATATGCTACAACCAAACAGGAGTCCCAGACTCAAATCTAATTCCTTAGAGGAGAACTCCAGGGACTAGCGAAGAATCTATAGGCTGATTTAAATCTTCAGTATATGAGATTCCTATACTGATGACAACTGAGATGATCTGTCCTATGATCATTAACGAAGGAATGGTCGACATTTGCTTACACTGCCATGAAGTGCGTGTAAATGAAGATTTATTATTTAAAGGACCTTCTATCTTCAGTTGCCTTGATCAGGCTCATAGAAGTGTTACTGTGTCCCCATGGTGCTCCCACCTTATTCCTGGAATCCAACATACTGGTATTTCTCAAGAATTTTCTACCTCGGCTTATTGGTAGCTGTAGTGTATCAAGGAATAAGTAGTTATGACTTCTTGTTCAAGTCCATTGTAACTGGATTAATACCTGAAAAGCGGGAACCAGAGTCCTGTATTTTATCCTCATTCTGAAGAATTGCTGGGAGAGACTTGAATTTGGGGAATTCTGCTTAATGTTGGAGTTATCCTTACTAACTGAATGGTATGCAGAACGCAGTGAACAACTGGTACTGAGTTTCGCCTTCCCAGTACCAGGAGGAGTGAATTATCAATTTATCTGTATAACCCCAGTCGTCAGCGTCTCCTGCAGTCTTCTCACCATTGGGAGCTCATCATGATTATCGCTTCAGATACTGTCCCACAGGAGGGAGAATCTACTTGCATGGGATCCATCATGAGGAAGCTGCTAACTGGGACGTTCCCGACACCGCTTACTGGTGATAAAAGGATGATAACAGACCAGAACAGCAGTATTTACTTATGTTTGCCCAAATCAAGAGATTCTCAAATTGTTTCCCTCTCAGTGACAGCTGAATAGATACACTTGATTTAATTGAGTTTATTGTGCAGGAGGAGTTTATAGGTTAGAGGTGTTGAGTTGAGTTGAGTTAAGTTAAGAACCGACATCACTGCATTCAGGACATTCCCATACGTGCTCAGTCCCTTCGTTCCACAGCCAGCGAAGAGTCATACTACTAATCGTTCCCACCGCTATCTGATTAAAAGTTCTCCTGGTCTTCCCTCTCAGTTTTGAGATTCTTCCAGAACCCCTGCCGATACCACGCAATCTCATTCTTTCCACATATGGCTTCTCAATCTGTTCCTCCGCTTTCTCCACCTGGTCCCACAAGCGCACGACCACCTCCCCCTTGTCCATAGGCAAAATACCACCAAGAGGTGCATTCCCTGTTAGCCTATCTGCCTGTTCATTCCCCCGTACACCCGCATGGCCAGGGCAAAATATCCATACAATTCTCACAATCTGTGACCTCTGAAGCGACGAGAGTCATTCCACACGAAACATTCCTTTCGCCGCCTTGCTAAGCATACTCTTTGAATCCGTAATGAACACAACATGTGTTGCAGTAGTCTCCTCTAGCCACCGGAATGTCGCTGTTACTGCCTCCACCTCCATTCTCATGCTGGAGGTCGTAGTCTCATATGCCAGGCCCTCCTTTTTCAAGACTCGCCCATTAGCCTTTGCAATAAAGCCCCAGCCACTACGTCTGTTTCTCACCACTGACCCATCAGTGTAGATGACTATGTCACCATGATGTGTGTTACTCTGGATCAGCTGTTGCACTTCAAACTCAGTGCTGCCCGCTGTCCATTCTCTGCACTCACGACCCGGTGTTATTATTACATTGTGCTAGTCCGTCATGTCTTCCGGAACTTCAACCCACTCTCTTTCACGATTGATGGTCTCTAGATCACACGCCTGGCGTATAGAAAGTTCTGCCTGTGCCATCCAGGACCTGCCTCGTCTTAGTCTTTGACCCTTTACCAAATCCATTGCTGCATGCAGCGGGTGATCCCTGTCTGCGGCAACTCTCAGGTACCATTTGGCCTGAAGGACCCTATGCCTATCCGTCATTTTAGGTAGCGCCAGGATATGCCTCATGCAGATAATTGGTGTGTCCTTTGTGCACCCCAGGATTAACCGAATTGTGTATGCGCTTCAACCTTTCAAGCTGGCTTTTCGATACTGTCAGTAGCCCCAAACCATACTCAATGACAGAAATTATTAACTGCTGAAAGAACCTGTACAGCATCCTCTGATCTACCCCGGTTGCTGCCATAGCCCTCAATGCATTAAGTCCCCTACCAGGTTAGAGGTGTGATGGAGGAGAGTTGTTTTCTTGTAGATTGGTGGTCTATTGGTGGGTTTTTTTTAAAAAAAAGGGTTGTACCTTGTGTTTTTCATTCTTTGAATAACATTGCATGATACATGTTGAGGTGTAATTGTTATCAATATGGAACCTGGGTCTTCACTCGACTCCTACAGTTCGTTAATAAAGCCATGATAGTGGTGAGAACGGTTTTAAAGTACATGTCCCAGTAAGTGTCTTGTGCAGCTGTTGTGAAGTACATTACTTTGTGAATGTCTTGACCAGCTGTTGTCGGGAATCTTTATGGTGACTGTCCTATTCAACTGTTGTTGGCTTAGTAAATTGTGAAGGTCCTGTATAGATGTTGTCAAGTATCATTCAGGGTACATGTCTTGTTCAACTGTTGATGTAAACATTTCCTTGTGAAGATGTTATCTAGCTGTTGTCAAGAGCATGTCCTTGTCGATGTCTTGTTCAACTGGTGTTAAGTACAGTCATTGTTGATGTTGTTGTTCACTACTGTGAGTCCAATTGTTCAACTGACATGTGTCACTGTTGACACAAAATTAAAGGGAGATCTACATGTGGCAGACTGAAAGCACACTGACAACATCATTGGTGAGGGAAACAAATTCCTCGGGTGTAAAGAGCGAATAGTCTAGATCTCTTTAATGGCCTTTGATGGGAACTTTTCTTCTTTTAAATTCTGTGTAGGTACTTGGGCTTAGGTCTAAGATGCCCACAGTGACGGTTCGGAGCCATGTTAATTGGTTCCTCTAAAGGCCAATGCGGGAATGATTATCCAATTCATTTGGGATGCCTCTAGGCAAATTTGCTATTTCATACCATGTATCTTATCTATCTATCATATAGATATATTTCTAGAGACCTCACCCAATTGGGGCCTCTGTCTTCTTTTAATTATGCCACAGCTTCCACAACTTCCTTGTGTCGCTTTCAAAGTTCAGTGACTGTTTTTTCCTGCCAGCTTTTCTGTCTAGCCTGCAGCTTGACCCTTTGAAATTTGGCTTTTGCATGCTGGAATTTATTGTGGTGCTCTTGGCTGGGTGTGGCCTCTGCTTGCTTTTACACACTTCAACATCATTATGCAACTGTCCCAGTTCACTACTCCAGTAGGGTTTATAATATTTACGGGCTCCTCTTGGTACTGTTTCTCGTGCTGCCTATAGTATGCATTTCCCAAACTCTTCAACTACTTTATTTATGTCTTTCTCAGTGTTCAGGTTTCTAACCAGTATGCTGGTGTGATGCTTGTACATTGCCCAGTCTGCTTTCTTGTAGCTCCATCTCGAGAGTGTGCTGGTTTCACTTACAAGCTCATTTTCTACAGTTAGAAAGACTGGCCGATGGTCACTGCCACCAAGTTGTTCCCCAACAATTTGTTTAATATTCCACTTCAGGTCTGGTGAATGAAAAGCCAGGTCAGGTGTAATTGTAGTGTGCCATGTTCTCGAGTATAAAGTATGTGGGTTGGACAGTTTGTTAATCAAGATGAATCTATTCTCATCCTGCCAGTCTTCTAGTCTCTCCTCTCTGGTCCATTTGATCATAGCCTCAGCTCTGCGAGTGGCTGTTGAAGTGCCACACACAATCATTTTTTCTTTTAATGGTAGTGTGTCCAGTGCCTGTGGGTGGTCACTTGCACAGTAGTAATTGATCAGATGAAGGTCTGTATTACCTGTCTTAAGTTGATACTCAGTCCCTTCCATGTAAACTTCATTTTGGGAAGCAGTGATGTTAATTTTTACAAGGGTCAATATCCCACCCTTTCGGTTAGATCGGTAACACTAGTAGCCTCTGATTTTTAAGGCTATATTTTCGTTGAAGTGAAAAAAAAAAGTCGCTGAAAAGTCGACAGGGTCGACTTCATTGCACCGGGTGTTATCCCATATGGCTCGGTCTCTTTCCGCAGCACGGAAAGCGTCGTACAAAGCACGAACTCCGTAGCTTTTAGCGACGACCCGCAGGAGTCTCCGAAACATTTAACTCGTAAACCGAAGGACGCGGCCCGGAATCGAACTCCCAACCTTCGGAGCACGAGCCAAACGGCTTGACCACTTCGCCACAGAGACTTGCAAACAATATACGCTTACTTTTTCTTGGTCTAAGATAAGATGTTTTCTAGTTCTATTTTTGTTGTTGTTGCTGACTCCCTTCGCATTCCAGTGCTTTTAAGTCTTTATTTGGTATGGCCAGCTGTTCTATTCTCAGGTCCCCTGGCTCTACAGGACATCTGAGACGGACCTCCAGTAGTTGTGGTTGGACCCTTTCGAGGCATAGGGCCCAGAACTGCACCTGTCTGGGGGCCCAAAGCAGGTCAATGCCATGGATCTATGTCAGGCTATAGGTTATTGAGTCAGGCAGCTTAGTCTTGCACAGTCCAGTGACAAGACGTGAAGACACACTTTGCACGGCATTGGGTACAAAAGCATGAAAAGGTGCAAGACGTTTTGGTGCAAGCGCAAAACGTCACCGTAGGGCAGTTAGACTCGAGCGAGCGGCAATGTCGGACATAGTTCTGGTTACTGGAACATGGCTCACATTACGCCGCTCTTGTAGAATAGAATGTGTAGACATTGTTAAGTATATTTGTAACTTTTCTGTGGAGCAAGTGGTTGTGTTATGGACATGTCAAGTGTAGAGTCGTAGTAAAGTAGACAGTGAAAAACCATCTCCATGTCGTGTTGTGCAAGTTCGGTTTCAGTAGTTATGACTTTAGCCTGTATCACATGGAAGGGCTCAATGGTCATCATCAGCAGTTACACAGACTCCCTTTCGTTTCAGGGCAGTTGAGCACCATAACTTTTAGCAGTAGTCGACATATTTCATGCCGTTATTGCTTGGCATCCTGATTTCTGTGGTTGCGCCTCATGGCTGGTTTCCTCCACCTTCAGCACCTTTCCTTTGCTAGAGCCGACTGTGGTCTTACTTGAGGTTAGGTGTGTAGGCACGCACACACGTGTCTGCGCATGCACGTACGTGCATACACATCTAGTGTTCTGGTTATTTCTCGGCGCCAGTGAATATGCACGAGCCATTGAGGTATTTATGCAAGGTTGGGCGCTCACCCCAACCCCACCCCCGGCTATATAATAGCAACTTTTGGAACCTCTCCACTATCTGTACATTGTCCTATCACACACTGAACTGTCTGTTCATTTGTCCCCCATTGTTTGTACTTTGTGAACACATTCGCCAGATTGTTTTGTCTGTTTGTGAACACATCCCCCAGAATGTTTTGTCTGTTTGTGAACACATCCCCCAGAATGTTTTGTCTGGTTGTGAACACATTCCCCAATACCCACAGAATGTTTTGTCTGGTTGTGAACACATCCCCCAGTACCCACAGAATGTTTTGTCTGTTTGTGAACACATCCCCCAGATTGTTTTGTCTGTTTGTGAACACATCCCCCAGTACCCACAGATGTTTTGTCTGTTTGTGAACACATCCCCCAGTACCCACAGAATGTTTTGTCTGTTTGTGAACACATCCCCCAGTACCCACAGATTGTTTTGTCTGTTTGTGAACACATCCCCCAGTACCCACAGATTGTTTTGTCTGGTTGTTAACACATCCCTCAGATTGTTTTGTCTGTTTGTGAACACATCCCCCAGATTGTTTTGTCTGTTTGTGAACACATCCCCCAGATTGTTTTGTCTGTTTGTGAACACATCCCCCAGAATGTTTTGTCTGTTTGTAAAAACATCCCCCGTTACCCACAGATTGTTTTGTCTGGTTGTGAACACATTTCCCAGATTGTTTTGTCTGTTTGTGAACACATCCCCCAGTACCCACAGATTGTTTTGTCTGTTTGTGAACACATCCCCCAGTACCCACAGATTGTTTTGTCTGTTTGTGAACACATCCCCCAGTACCCACAGATTGTTTTGTCTGTTTGTGAACACATCCCCCAGTACCCACAGATTGTTTTGTCTGTTTGTGAACACATCCCCCAGAATGTTTTGTCTGTTTGTGAACACATCCCCCAGTACCCACAGATTGTTTTGTCTGTTTGTGAACACATCCCCCAGTACCCACAGATTGTTTTGTCTGTTTGTGAACACATCCCCCAGAATGTTTTGTCTGTTTGTGAACACATCCCCCAGTACCCACAGATTGTTTTGTCTGTTTGTGAACACATCCCCCAGTACCCACAGATTGTTTTGTCTGGTTGTTAACACATCCCCCAGATTGTTTTGTCTGTTTGTGAACACATCCCCCCAGATTGTTTTGTCTGTTTGTGAACACATCCCCCAGAATGTTTTGTCTGTTTGTAAACACATCCCCCAGTACCCACATTTTGTTTTGTCTGTTTGTGAACACATCCCCCAGTACCCACAGAATGTTTTGTCTGTTTGTGAACACATCCCCCAGTACCCACAGATTGTTTTGTCTGTTTGTGAACACATCCCCAGTACCCACAGATTGTTTTGTCTGTTTGTGAACACACCCCCCAGTACCCACAGATTGTTTTGTCTGGTTGTTAACACATACCCCAGATTGTTTTGTCTGTTTGTGAACACATCCCCCCAGATTGTTTTGTCTGTTTGTAAACACATCCCCCAGTACCCACAATTGTTTTGTCTGGTTGTGAACACATCCCCCAGTACCCACAGATTGTTTTGTCCGGTTGTGAACACATCCCCCAGTACCCACAGATTGTTTTGTCTGGTTGTGAACACATCCCCCAGAATGTTTTGTCTGTTTGTGAACACATCCCCCAGATTGTTTTGTCTGTTTGTGAACACATCCCCCAGATTGTTTTGTCTAGTTGTGAACACATCCCCCAGATTGTTTTGTCTGTTTGTGAACACATCCCCCAGATTGTTTCGTCTGTTTGTGAACACATCCCCAGAATGTTTTGTCTGTTTGTGAACACATCCCCCAGATTGTTTTGTCTGTTTGTGAACACATCCCCCAGTACCCACAGATTGTTTCGTCTGTTTGTGAACACATCCCCCAGAATGTTTTGTCTGTTTGTGAACACATCCCCCAGATTGTTTTGTCTGTTTGTGAACACATCCCCCAGTACCCACAGATTGTTTCGTCTGTTTGTGAACACATCCCCCAGAATGTTTTGTCTGTTTGTGAACACATCCCCCAGATTGTTTTGTCTGTTTGCGAACACACCCCCCAGATTGTTTTGTCTAGTTGTGAACACATCCCCCAGATTGTTTTGTCTGTTTGTGAACACATCCCCCAGATTGTTTTGTCTGTTTGTGAACACATCCCCCAGTACCCACAGATTGTTTTGTCTGGTTGTGAACACATCCCCCAGTACCCACAGATTGTTTTGTCTGGTTGTGAACACATCCCCCAGTACCCACAGATTGGTTTGTCTGTTTGTGAACACATCCCCCAGTACCCACAGAATGCTTTGTCTGTTTGTGAAAACATCCCCCAGTACCCACAGATTGTTTTGTCTGTTTGTGAACACAGCCCCCAGAATGTTTTGTCTGTTTGTGAACACATCCCCCAGTACCCACAGATTGTTTTGTATGTTTGTGAACACATCCCCCAGATTGTTTTGTCTGGTTGTTTACACATCCCCCAGATTGTTTTGTCTGTTTGTGAACACATCCCCCAGAATGTTTTTTCTGTTTGTGAACACATCCCCCAGATTATTTTGTCTGTTTGTGAACACCTCCCCCAGATTGTTTTGTCTGTTTGTGAACACATCCCCAAGTACCCACAGAATGTTTTGTCTGTTTGTGAACACATCCTCCAGAATGTTTTGTCTGTTTGTGAACACATCCCCCAGAATGTTTTGTATGTTTGTGGACACATCAGTCCCACCACATGCAGAGTTTGTTATGAAGCCTGGTTTTTTGTGTGTGAATTAATTGCTTCAGTGTTCTTATTCAAACAGTGTTCTTATGAAGTACAAGACTTTAGCTGTGAACTCATCAGCACTAGTAATCTTGTTTGCAGATTGTGTTCCTAGGTTCTATTCTTTGCTGAGCCTTTAATCTTGTCGCACTCCGGATCTTATGGTGAAGGGTTTTGAGGGACAAAGAGAGATCACTGCCCATGCCTATTTACAGTGACGACTAATTCACCTGTGACATAAGTCATGCTGGGTGTTCAGATTTATGTCCTGGCATATTTTACAGCATCTCGTCGCATGCACATTGCGTTCTATACCATATGAAGTTAATGGTAGAATATACTTTGACTGAAATACATAAAATGCAGTCATTGTTCAGTGACCTAAATATCTTAACCAAAGTATAAATCATTGCCAAAGTGAGGGAAAGATTTACTACCCATTGCTTCTATCCCTAGGCCCACAAAATGTGATCACAGACAGATAGCGTGAACTGTTTAGCTACACTTTATTTTATAATTCACTCCATATGACACAACTCTGCAGTTTGTATCTGATGAGATACAGCGAAATATGCCAGACAATAAATCATGCAACCTATTTGTAACTTCTATGTTTAAATTCACTAATGGAATACACTGTTTTCAAGTTCATATTTACATTCCTCATCCGTCTGTCTCCCCCTCACTTTCTCCCTATAGACCTAAAACAACAGGTTACTAATGGCTGTATTAAGCATTGGCAGGAGTAAGTTTAATTGATATTTTCTTAAATCTATAAACACCAGTAGCCATTAAAAGCCTCTGTGCTGTTCGAAAGACTTTAGAGCAGTGTGCTGGCTTGAATGCTGAGCTTAGTTCTATGCTATTTTGTCTTTGCTGCTGATACCGTTTACTTATGTCTTCATCAGGCTGGATCCACAATTCTGCAAGGGTCTGGGAGTCTGAAAAGCAGCACCCTCCTGTCCTGACAATGTGCCACAGACTGGAAGCTCATTTTCATGTGACCACCAGATATGTGGTACCACATGTATCAGTTACAGGATACTGAAAAATAGACCCTATACTCGTGCCCAAAACAAACAAACAAGACATCTGCCAGATACACACAGGTAAGTTGGAAATACACACGAAGACACTTGCCTGGTACATGCGTATAAGTTATACATTCACAAAAAGACACTTGACTCATACATGTGTTGTCATATATAGTATAACTCATATATAATTTGCACATTTACAAGAAGACAATGAACAGACTATACAAGCAAGTAAGTTGCACAAAGCAATAATCAGACACCTCCTAGATACACGTGTAAGTTGCACAGAAAAAACTGTGCACCTGCTAAATACAGCATAAAACACTCACAAATAGACTATCTTTCATAAATTAGCACTAAGTCAGTTGACCAAGTACATATATTGCTAAGTCTTGTCTGAGTCAATTAACCTTGTCGTCCTACAGAATCCGGAGATGGGTTTTGTAAGTTATTTTGTACTTGCTGTTGAATCTCTTGCATGTAGGATTCTATATCCTCTTCCGGAATCTTGAGAGACAAAAAGTGTTTCAACGTTGCATTTATCTCTTGCAGATCTGTAACCATAGACTTAAGCGTCAATAATGCGTCACGGATTTTAGGAATATCTTGCCATGAGATTCTGACATGTCTGGATTTGTTCACAGCTTCATCTTTCTTGTGGTCAGGAATGGGACTGTTCTCTTCCCGAGATGTGCAGTTGTCAACAGTGGATGTACAGAGGACATTGGCCATGACTGGTCTTGTGGTGCCTGTCAGAAAACATGTTAAGTCAAATTAACAAAATAGAGTGCAAACATGAATGTACATACAATAGCAGAAACTGAAACTAAGATATAACAAAACCATATCCTTGCTGATAAATCTACGTATGGACCCAAAAATAATTCACTCCTTGAGAGAGGGAAAAAACTAACTTCCTACATGTCCATTAATTCCGTGCATGTAATTGGAAGAGAAATGCTGAACTCATACTTGATCACTTGAAAAAAAATTATGTGACCACTGAAAGAAATGAATGTGTTCTTACTGACAACTCAAACACATGCAATGAACACCATCCACAAATGAGCATCATCACAGACAAGCACCAGCACAAGATTACCATTTTGAGGGCTGATCAGAACAAGTAAATGTGTGCCCCATAATGCCTCAGAAATGACCATCCATCCATCATGTGCCATGCCAGTAAGCGTGGGCGGTCATGTTTTGCCATCTCACTCGATCACCAGTCGTGGATCAGCTCCGTGTTTCTGTCTCGACCATGCCACAAGGTCAAGCCATCCAGGTATTTGCTTCTAGGTCTTCCCCTTGGTCTGTTCCCCTCGATCTTACCAGTTGTCACCAAGTTCTCCAATTCATTTCTTCTCATAACATGCCCAAAAAATTTTGACTGTCTACATCTAATGTCCGCAATTAGTTTACGATCTTCATTTGTTTCTTGAAGGACTTGTTCATTGGTCTTTCTGGCTGTCCATGGTATTCTTTGCATTTTCTTCAGAAACCACATTTCTACAGCCATCAGATGTTTTTCAGCTTGACTGCTCATTGTCCAAGATTCACATCCATATAAAAGTACAGGTTCTATGTAGCACCTCAACACGCTTTTTCTCATTTCAATTGACATCTTTTTATTGGTCAGTATGTTGTTCATCTTGCTAAAGGCTACTTTTGCCATGGTGATTCTTGTTCTAATCTCTTCAAGGCATCTCCTATCAGATGTTATTACTGTTCTGAGATAATTGTACCTATTCACTTGTTGAAGAATATTCCCATCTACTTGTATATTACATTGTGGTATTTCGTTCTTCCTAGTGACGACCATAATCTGTGTCTTTTTACAATTTAATTCTAACCCTAGTTGTTCACTGTGTGTAACAACCGCATCTACTAAATGTTGCAGGTCCTGTTCATTGTCTGCAATCAAGACTGAATCATCTACATATCTAATGTTATTGATGCATCGTCCCTCAATGTTGATTCCTTCCATATCTTCAAAATTTCTGAAAATACTTTCATTGTACAAGGAAAACAGATTTGGAGACATTACACATCCTTGTCTCACACCTCTCTTAATAGGCTGATATTGGCCTACTTCCTTATCAACTCTTATGGCAGCTTGTTGTTTCCAATATATGTTTTTTTTTACAATTCTAATGTCTTTTCCATCAATTTGTAGATCTTTAAGCATCCTTATCATGTCGACATGTCTCACTTTATCGAAAGCCTTTGTGTAACCAATAAAGCAAAGGTGTAGATCTTTGTTTACTTCTATAGAATGTTTGGTTACAGTTCTCAGTATATACACAGCATTTACTATATCCTTTCCTTCTACAAACCCACATTGTTCTATTTCAGGTTGTATTTTCCTCCTAACTCTTTGCATGATGCTTGCTTGTGTTCGTTGGCTTGAGCTCCAACGCAAAGTCCTGTATGTCGGATGAAGGCATCCTGTTGTCCAACATCAGTGTGATGTCATACAGGACCTGAGGTTTGTGTGAGTATCCGTTGTCCCATGTCTGGCTTATTGGTGTGCAGACTGGTGGTTCCTCGCCGTACAGGCAGACACTCTCCGACTTCGGAGGAATCGGCGATCCTACTGACTTTAGCCAGGACCCCGAAAGGACCTGTTGCCCAGGACGCTCGACGAGGACGCGTCAATAGGTCTTGGCCAGTATATAACCCGCCCCTGGTGCCTTGGAAAGACCTCTGCGTCCCTCTTTGCATGATAATTCTTAGCAAGATCTTTGTAATGTGACTCATACTAACTGTTCGATGGTGATCAAATTCCAAGGCTCCTGATTTATTTAGGATTGCAATAAATACAGAATTACATAATTCATGAGGTATATTTCCAGTATCATATATTGTATTAAGCAGACTGGTAACTTTATCTATTTCATATTCTTCTAAAGCGGTAATCATTTCTGTTGTGACGCTGTCTGAACTGGGGGTCTTGCCAGATTTCATATGGTTAAGCGCATTCTGAACCTCCATCTTTAAAATTGCTGGTCCTTCATTATTTTTTTTTAACATCATACTGTTCGTCTCTGTTATCGTCATAAAGGTTTTTTGCGTAATCTGACCATACATACCACATCTGATCTGTTTCTGTTATGACTCTTCCATCTTTTGTCTTTAGGCAGTCTGCTGATGTACGTGTTCTTTGATTAGTAAGCTCCTGAATTCTTTTGTGCATTAGTTTCGCATTTTTACTGTTGTGTTGGTTTTCAATTACTCTGCAATTTTTCTCAAGCCATGTTTCTTTTGCCTCCATTACATAAGGTTCTGACTTTACTGAGAATTTCTTCATATTTGGCAGGATTATTTTTGTTCTGTCTTCTAGTTTCCATTAGTTGTAAAATTTATTCAGTTATCCACGTCTTACAACCCACTTTCTTTAATTTTGGCAGTTTTTTCTTCTGCACAACTGATTGAATTCTTCAGCATTTCCCATTGATCATCTACAGAAATGACACAATCAAATAACAACCACATATATAAAACATTCAAGTTTGGCAAATTAGCCATGTGCACATGTGGATTGGCGCCGACACATAATCCAAGACTTTCCTAAATATGACATTTCTAGGCCAACCTGGCCTAGACAAAACAGTGGAAGATAAAACTATATTGACCACCGAGTGAACTTACAGACAACAAAGCTTTCACAAGAGACAACATTCCAGATGAACACAATTTTAACCACACAAAAGAAGCGGAAAAGGACCTTTTCAGTGGGCTGTGGTGATTGGCAGTCTGCACATTGCTTGCAACATGGCGATACAATGTGAAATCTTAAAAGCATTCAATTTGTTAGACAACAACAACTTGTACAATAGTATACAGCTATATATCAACAACACAAACTTGAGACATCAGAATGTTTAGCAATGTGCAAGAAGACACAAATTTAGAGCACAATTTGTTCAACACTTCTGGCTCAGCTGTAATGTACTACAATGTTTTTTTTTCATTTGCTCGCTTTGAACTCAAATGTAGTCCAATCACGTGCTACTATTTTTGGTATCACCGGACTGATATTTTCATGTGAATTAGCATTACTCTATTACCAGAGTCCCTCGCCATCAGGTGAACCCACTCTGACTTCTGAGATACTTGTAATTTACGCCTGAAGTCAAGGAAGAGAAGTCAACATTTCAGTCCAACTGACTGGTGTAGGGGCTGAACCCACTAACTATGCATCAGTACATTGGATGTTTAACTGCGAGTGCTATATTATCAATTCAGCCATATTGATCTCCATATAATTTATTGATAGCATGAAACAGCTTGTGTACAACAATTTGTTCAATGGCATTAAATGGTAGAACAGCACCAGCAAGTGAGTATATAATCTTTCAAATATTGCCACAGTTTATTATGGAGGATAGAGGGCAAAAGGAGAAGCCATTTGACAAAGCTGGGACTGCCCCTGAAATAAACTGGACCATTGAAGCCAGATCACATAGGCAAGTGTAAGAAAACTAACAACCAAACAATATTTATCTTAAGAATGTAAAAACAGACTAACCATACACGAGCACTTATCCATAGTTGAAAATTAATCTCTGGGAATAATACGATGGACAAGGCACCGAGTATGCTGGCATGGACTGTGGCTGGGGTTGGCCTGCCATTTGCAGCTGCTGATAAAGCAGCATATGCTGAAAGTGCTGCGTGTCCAGAAAGCGCTGCATATCCAGAAAGTGCTGCATATGCTGAAAGTGCTGCATGTCCAGAAAGTGCTGCATATCCACAAAGTGCTGCATATGCTTAAAGTGCTGCATGTCCAGAAAGTGCTGCATGTCCAGAAAGTGCTGCATGTCCTGCATGTCCTGAAAGTCCTGCATGTCCAGAAAGTTCTGCATGTCCTGAAAGTGCTGCATGTCCAGAAAGTGCTGCATGTCCAGAAAGTGCTGCATATGATGAAAGTGTTGCATGTCCAGCAAGTGTTGCATGTCCAGCAAGTGTTGCATGTCCAGAAAGTATTGCATGTCCTGAAAGTGTTGCATGTCCTGAAAATGTTGCATGTCCTGAAAATGTTGCATGTCCTGAATATGCTGCGTGTCCTGAAAGTGCTGCATGTCCAGAAAGTGCTGCATGTCCAGAAAGTGCCGCATATTCTGAAAGTTCTGCACGTCCAGAAAGTGCTGCATGTCATGTATTTCCTGAAAGTGCTGCATGTCCTGAAAGCGCTGCATGTCCTGAAAGTGCTGCATGTCCTGAAAGTGCTGCATGTCCTGAAAGCGCTGCATATCCTGAGCGTGCTGCATGTCCTGAGAGTGCTGCATGTCCTGAGAGTGCTGCATGTCCTGAAAGTGCTGCATGTCCTGAAAATGCTGCATGTCCTGAAAGTGCTGCATGTTCTGAAAGTGCTGCATGTCCAGAAAGTGCTGCATGTCCAGAAAGTGCTTCATGTCCAGAAATTGCTGCATTTCCTGAGAATGCTGCATGTCCAGAAAGTGCTGCATGTCCAGAAAGTGCTGCTGCTGTGACTGATGCTGCTGCGACTGATGCTGCTGCGACTGATGCTGCTGTTGATCAGGCAGCTGCTGATGTTTCAGTTTCTGACACTCTTGTTGATCCATATCTCCTCGTCAATATTACCTGTTGGGAGTACAACGATCTGGTCAAAAGTCAACTAGTTCAAATAAGTGAATGTTTTAATAACAGTAAAGATATATTAAAGTGAGATAGCTCAAGCCAAAGCATGCATGTTTGGTTACAGTTACTTGTCTGCAGCTTTCTATACAAGCCCCACTAAAACCAGGGATGATCTCATATGCCCACTATATCATGAAAAATCAGTGGACAACACATATCTGAACCATACATGCTATAAATATATTTTTGAGGTTAGCATTTTTTAATTGAAATGTGTGCCCGGCACCAGCCTATCCACCCTACAACTTTTTATTCAACTGCCATTTAATTGTAATGTTCGCAGGAAGGTCATAGGTCATCAAAGAGAACGCTAGATGTCATCAGATCCACTACCTTAATAGGTCAGTGGATAAGTGCAACAACCTTAGGTATTGCATTTTGTCAGTATCCATATTTAACTAGACCTTTCTTGGTTAGATTATGCCCATATTTGGATTAACATTTCATGGAATTGATATCAAGCCTCAGGCTCATAAGGTACAAAGTCCGTTCCCAGTATAGGGTTGAAAATATGTCAAAGAACCGTTTATGTGTCTAATGTAATTACGTGTCAACCTGCTCTTTCAGGTAGTGAGAAAGGATACCTAGTCTTCTCAGATAAGGGCAAAAAAGCAGAGGTCCCACATGCAAGTCGGGCACGCTAAGCTTCCTCAGCAGTTGAAAACAGTGAAGAATAGACCTATGGCTGCCTCCCAGGCAAAATTGCTAGGAAAGAAAACCCACCCACAAGCAGACAGAGCTTGTTAACGTGAATGGCTGGGGGTGCGCACACCTACATTATATCCATAATCCATGCTATACAAGCCTAATCACACAGCGCATTGGAAGATGTGACACTACAATACATGGTTTTACAACCAACCTTAGTATTTCAAATGGAACAATATGAATGAAGACTTGTATTTTTAGACCTCATTCCACATATCCTAGGTGGCATATCATAGGTAAACCCCCCCTCCCCCCCCCCCCACTCTCTCTCTCAGATACTATAACCAAACCATTACTAGCACACTCAACTCATGCATTGTATGGACATCCACCGGAGCACTTGGTAGATTTCACCCTCTGTCCATCATCATATCTCCATTGCTTCCTCTGTTTTCCGCTTTACCCTCCAAGTCTTCAGGTACCATTCCCATGCATTAACTTGAATCTTCACTGAACTGTTACCATCCCCTACCCCTCTCCCTATTACACAACAGACTCATGGCGGTCTACATAACAACATTAAGATTCATGTTAGTTTCACAGTCTGGGATTCTGAGATAAATAGCACATTTTGTTCATGTTCCTTTCACTGTTAACCTCTTCATCTTCCCATTCTCATTCTGTTATTACGCCTTAATGTAGTCGCTGTTTACTCTGTGTTTAAATGTGTTTTGTGTATTTGTTTGCTGATGAAGGCTAGTCACCGCAACATCCTGTTTTCCATAATTGTGGTTCTGTACAGCTGTATTACTTCGAGTTATTTTAGATATTTTCTGCAGCTTTACCACAGTTGCACTGATTTCATTCATACTTTAACTCAGAAACAAGAGATCACTGATATCAAATGGCAAATCAGGAGACAAGATTGAAAATAGATGCTATAAGGCAAAGCAAATCATTGGACACATGGCACCAATACTAAAGAACAAACACCATCAATAGATGCTAAGAAAGCACTCAACACAATCTTCCTACCAATTCTATGCTACCAATGCCAAACCTGACATTGACAGAAAAGAGAAAAGAAAAATCACAACAATAGAAATGAGATTCTAATGAAGAATACTCTATGTATCAAGAAGAGAGAAAATCAGAAATGACAAAATCAGGGCTAGAGTGGGAGTTATAGCAGTGCTAGATTTCATTAAAAAACAGCAAGTTAAATGGTTGGGCCATTACCAACTAACAGTATACCACAACAAGCAATAAAGTACAGACCAAATGGATGCAGAAGAAGAGGCTGGCCACGTAAATGGTGGACAGGGAATAGCGGAACCACCAGACTGCAGAAGTAATGGACTCTTGCCTACCCTTTGATAGATTTATCTTTTCTAATAATTTTGCCCGGGCAGTAGCCATATGGTCTATTCTTTACGATATCCATCTAACGTTGGATTTTTAATGTGCGCCACTTGCATATCGGGCCTCCTGTTTTTCGCTCTTATCCTAGAAGGTTAGCCATTCTAGTTCAAAGCCCAAGAGTTCAGGAGGATGTATAATAGAATTATCTACAAATGTCGAGACCTAATGTAAGGCCAAACCTAATGTTATGAGCCTAAGGCTTGATATCAAATGAAGAAATGTGAAGTCAAATATGGGCACAATCTAAGAAAGGTAAAGTCAGATATGGACAAAATATGGATACTGACAAAATGCGGTAAGTGAGATTGTTGCACTTAACCACTGATCCCTAAGTAGTGGATTCAATATCTGGCCTTCACAGAATGGTATTCTAAGATGACCTCTGTGCTTGCTGTGGAAATTAAATGGCAGATATAGAAACAGTAAGGTGAATATGATTATCTTGGCATCTGTAAAGAAGCAGTTTGCCATTGCTTTCCTTCTTAGCAGTGACCATACTGGTTGATGACGGTAGCCAGTCTCTCCCCCCCCCCCCAAAAAAAAATTAGATTCTCTGTCTACCGTTGAGAAATTGGGAGACCATAACGTACAACTATCTGTTGGCTGCTCTTCAACTTCATCCACCACCTGCACCCATGGCTTCACATATCCCTGATTCGGGGATAAACAGGTACTCCACCTTGCCCAAGGGTGTCCCGTAGGATAGCGGAGGGAAGAAACAAATGAAAACCTTAAACTGAGAGATTGGATGTAGGCATTCACAATGTTTTGTGACACGTTAAGAGAAGAAATAAGTTTGATAACTTGGTGACAACTGGCAAGATTGAAGGGAAAAGAACAAGGGGAAGGCAGAGAAGTAAATACCTGGATGGCTTGGCAATATGGTATGATCATGACAAGAACACAGTGCTAATCCACGACTCTGATAATCGTGTGAGATAGTGAAACATGACCACCCATGCTTATTGGTATGGCACATGATGATGATGAAGGTGAATATGCCGCTGCCCAGGCAAACATCTCAATTTTCACATTCTAAATGCAAATGATTTCTATCACCTGTGGTTCTGATGTGTGTGCTATCTCATAGTCAGCACATGAGACCACCCTGGTGTGTTATTGGGGCTCGTATGGGAAGCAAAGAAAAGTATTATAAACTATCATGCATGCTCTAGCTTGAGCCATTTTATATGCATCTTGGCTTGGTCGTTGTACATTACTGTTAGCCAGTTGTCTTATACACTATTATATTTGAGCTCGTTGACTTGATATGCTCATCTCGCTGACACGTGTACTATTAATTATATTGTCCTCCCAACAGGTAACCCAAAATACTTTAACAGCAGAAACCATAAGATCATGCATGAAGTCCTGCAACATAAGCATCACAATCTGCAACGTCAGCATAAAGAGCTGCATCGTCAGGTAGAACTAGCCACTACAATTCAGATTGCCGAATTTAACTGGAAATATATTTGCGGATTTGTTCTGCAACTATTTTTTGTGTCTCCGATTTAAGGAGATTTAAAGTACTCATGATGTTAAATATGGCCAAAAGATTGGAAGAGAACTATCTTCATTCCAATATAAAAAAAGGGCAACCTGAAATTGATTGATTGATTGATTTAGGAACCGACATCACAGCATTTGGGACATTCCCATAAGTGCTCCGTCCCCATCCTCAGCAGCCAGCGAAGAGTTCCAACACTAATAGTACCAGTAGCAATCTGATTATATGTCCGTCTCACCTTTCCTCTGAGCGTCGATTGTCGGCCAGATCCCCTCGTCACCCACTCGCTGTCGCATTCTTGCCAGACTATGGTGATCCATTTGCTCCTCCGAGGTGTACACGTGCTCCCACAAGGCCGCAACCATGTCTGCCTTATCATGCATCAATACTCCACCAAGTTTTGCAGAGCCAGCCAATCTGTCCGCCTGTTCATTCCCCAGCACACCAGCATGCCCCAGGGAAAAGATCCAGACGATGCTTGCCACTCGTGACTTCTGAAGCGAAGCAAGCCACTCGGCACGAAGCTTGCCTGTCCTCACCCTACTCAGCATGCTTTCTGAGTCAGTTACAATCACGATGTGTGTGTATCATATTCTCCATCCAGCAGAAAGCTGCACTGACCAGCCTCCACTTTTAAGCTAAGATGTTGTGGTATCATATGCCAGGCTCTCCTGCACCAAATGTCGACCATTAGCTTTTGCTAAGAACCTCCAGGCACTTCTCCTGCCTCTCAACACCGAACCGTCAGTGTATATAATCACATAGCCCAGGCGAGCATTATCCTGATGGTGGACCATTGATTCTCACTCCGGCAGCTCCAAGAGAAGTGCAGAGAACAGAGGAAGCCATTATATATTGCCTTCATTGACCTTACAAAGGCATTTGACCTCGTGAGCAGATGCAGCCTTTTAAAGGTCCTTGAAAAGGTTTGATGTCCACCCACCCTTCTTAGTCTTGTGAAATCATTTCACGAAAACATGCAGGGGACCATTTTATTTGACGGCTCAACATCCCAGTCATTCAGCATCAGCAGTGGAGTAAAGCAGGGTTGCGTGCTTGCTCCTACACTCTTTGGTATCTTCTTCGTCGTTCTCCTAAGGCAGGCATTTGGGACTGCCACTGAAGGCATATACCTCCACACAAGATCTGATGGCAAACTTTGTAACCCATCAAGACTCATGGCAAAGACCAAACTAAGATCAAGATGCGTAAGAGAACTACTTTTTGCAGATGATGCAGCACTGACTACTCATATGGCAGAAGATCTCGAATGGCTGATAGATCGTTTTGCAGCCACCTGCAAAGACTTTGGGCTCACCGTTAGCCTAAATAAAACACAGGTGATGGAACAAGATGCTGGTGCGCCTCCGTCAATCAAAATTTCTAATTACGAATTGAAGGTCGTCCACGAGTTTGTGTATTTGGGGTCGACAATATCAGATAATCTTTCATTAGAGACAGAAATTGACAGACGCATAGGAAAGGCAGCCACAACATTTTCCAGGCTAGCTAAAAGATTTTGTGAGAATAATAGACTAACAGAGTGTACAAAAGCTCAAGTATACAAAGCTTGTGTTGTTAGCATACTACTATATGGGTCTGAGTCCTGGACCCTGTACTCAAGACAGGAAAAGAAGTTGTATTCCTTCCACATGAGATGTCTGAGACGTATCCTGGGCATAACATGGAAAGATCACATAACAAACAAACATGTGCTTGATATCAAGAAAGAGCAGATATTACCACAGTGCACACCCTCCTCAAGCAGAGACGCCTCCGGTGGCTGGGCCACATATCTCGATTGGAGGATGAACATATTCCCATAGATCTCGTATACGGAGAACTAGCCAAGGAAAGAGGCCAACCGGAAGACCCCAAATGTGATATAGGGATGTGTGTAAACAAGATATGAAAACCCTTGGAATAGATCCAGACATGTGGGAAAGTGTTGCAACAGACAGATGCTCCTGGAGAAGAGATGTACGAAATGGACTGGTGCTCTTTGAGCGCAATCTGATCTAACAAACTGAGGATAGGTGGCACAGGCTTAAAACACAGTCACTGTGGGACTTGCCTCGTCTTACAGATGCGGAAACTGTGACAGGGATTGTCACTCTCACATTGGACTATACAGTCACCAGCGGTGCTGCCAGTACCTCCCCATCGGCACAACTCTATAGTCCTTCAGGACTGAAAGAGGCCTACCATAATTCAGAATAATATTGTTGTATGTGCAGACTACTGGTCTCCGTGGCGAAGGGGTTACAGGCGCAATTCATAATCCCATATACCCGGGTTCAAAACACAGCTGTGCTGGTTTTTTTCAAAACAGGTATAGGTGCCAGTCGTTCAGAAAGCAATGGCAAACTACTGAACATAAGATTGGCCCATGAGTCACGAACAGCCAAAAATGCTGCGGTTGACTGCTACGTTCAGTGAAGGACATGCAACTAAAAAATATGCAGATTAAATAACATACGGTTTGGTTATTTACTTTTTCTAAAGTGCATGATTTGGCATTTTATAAAAGTTGAAAGCCACCATAAATCTTTAGGGTTTATTAAATCATTCACAATATTTATTATTACATGTCATGATGCACTATTTTTGCAATTGGGAAAATGCACTATATTATTACAATGGCTTTAGGAGGAAGGAGGAAGAAGGAGGTGGAGGAGGAGGCTGAAGTGGAGGAAGAGGGAGTTTAAGGTGTTCATTTGAATTTTGCTTTCTCGTGATGGCCCTCAACATATTTTATTTCCTCAGAAACCACATTTCCACAGCCATCAGATGTTTTTCAGCTTGTCTGCTCATTGTCCACGTTTCACATCCATACAAAAGTACAGGTTCTATGTAGCACTTCAACACTCTTTTTCTCATTTCAATTGATATCTTTTTCTTGGTCAGTATGTTTTTCATCTTGCTAAAGGCTACATTCACAGATTTGTCTTGCCAGATTTCATGTGGTTAAGAGCATTCTGAACCTCCATCTTCAAAATTCATGATCGTTCATTATTATGTTGAATTATTCTGTTATCATCATAAAGGTTTTTCACATATGGAGTGACTATTCGCAATTCCATTGTGAATAGAAATAAATTATATTCGCAATGGAAGTAGGTCACGTGATTGTTCCTATGCATGTTTCCATATTTCAATATTTTTTTGATCTATTAATGTGTCCTCAGTAGCATAGTGGTTAGTGTCTCCGCCTGGTACACGGGAGCTTGAGGATCGATTCCCCACTGGGGAGGCAACATTTTTTTTTCATTTTCAGGAAGGGAGGCACTATTCGCAATGGAATTGCAAATAGAAAAAAATTATATTCGCAATCGAATTGCGGGAAGTAACAAACATGGCACAGCATCTGCTCTGACTCACTAGTCAATTTTAGTTTGGGCCATTAAGAAGTCTAAGAAGGTGGTTAATTTAAATAGGAATGTTCATTGTTGTGAGTTTAATTCTGCCGATTTTTCCGTAATTTTAATGAATCACTCTTCTTCTTACTTCTGTCCGTTCTTTTGGCATCCCGTTTTATTTTTACATTACGTTAGTCCTGTTTAAATATCAAGAATAATTTTTCAGAACTGGTATCCCCAATACAAATAACGATCCCTACAAATAATTGTGTCCCCAGGCGAGTTCAAGAATTGTTAACTTTCGTTTCTGTACACTTACTGTTACCAGGCATCCATGTTTGTTTACGTTACCGTCCTACTATTTATGTCCTGATAATATTGCAGCAGTGATGATTCTCTTAATTTGACACTTTCTATGGCCTCCATTGCATCCTATCTGAGTGACTCTGTTCTGGTCCAAGCTGACAGTAATATGCTTCGCCTCAGCAAGACATGATTAGGCAATTCAAACACCAGGCTTTCGATTGACTGGCCTCATTAATTAGCAAAATAAGTGCAGGAAAACCCGGTATATCTGAAGCAGGTGGAAAAGAGAGAGGAGAGAGATAGATAACTAAGATAGTGTGAGAGACAGAGATATGAGAAAGATGTGTTGAAAGACATTAAAGAGTGGTAAAGACAAGAAAGGGAGAAGTGGGAGATCGAGACTTAGAGCGAGCGAGCGAGGGAGAGAGAGAGAGAGAGAGAGAGAGAGAGAGAGAGAGAGAGAGAGAGAGAGAGAGAGAGAGAGAGAGAGAGAGAGAGAAACTCGTGTTCGGGTGGCTAAGCTCCTTTCCCAAGACAACAAAAGTAGAGGACAGATAAGAACAGAAAGACAAGTGTGCAGGTTCTTGCGGAGCAAGATAAACAACACCTAATACACAAAATCCGTAGAAAACATATGCCTAAAGCGAAATCATCAGACAAGCATTGGTGTCACCTAACTCCTGAAAATGGAAAAAAAAAAAACGTCACCTCCCCATTTGGGAATCGAACCTCGAGCTCCCATGTACCAGGCGGAAACACTAACCACTATGCTACTGAGGACACGTTATCGGATCAACAAAATATTGTAATGTGGACACACGCATAGGAATAATCACGTGACCTACTTTGATTGCGAATATAATATTTTTATATTCACAATTCCATTGCGAATAGTCACTCCATTTTAGGAATTAGGTGACACATCAATGCTAGTTTGATGATTTTGCTTTAGGCATATGTTTTGTGTATTAGTTGTTGTTTATCTTGCTGCACAAGAACCTGCGCACTTTCTGTTCTTATCTGTCCTCTACTTTTGTTGTCTTGGGAAAGGCGCTTAGCTATCCGAACAAGAGTTCTTCTCTCTCTCTCGCTCGCTCTAAGTCTCGATCTCTCACCTCTCTCTTTCTTGTCTTTACCACTCTTTAATGTCTTTCAATACATCTTTCTCATATCTCTGTCTCTCACACTATCTTCATTATCTATCTCTCTCCTCTCTCTTTTCCACCTGCTTCATATATACCAGGTTTTCCTGCACTTTATATGTGTAGCATTTCCTTATCTTTGTTTATTTATTAATTCATGAGGCCAGTCAGTCGAAAGCCTGGTGTTTGAATTGCTTAATCATGTCTCTCTGAGGTGAAGCATAATACTGGAGGCCATAGAATGTGTCAAATTAAGAGAATCATCACTGCTGCGATATTATCAGGACATAAATAGTAGGACGGTAACGTAAACAAACATGGATGCCTGGTAACAGTAAGTGTACAGAAACGAAAGTTAACAATTCTTGAACTCGCCTGGGGACAGAATTATTTGTAGGGATCGTTATTTGTATTGGGGATACCTGTTCTGAAAAATTATTCTTGATATTTAAACAGGGCTAACGTAATGTAAAAATAAAATGGGATGCTAAAAGAACGGACAGAAGTAGGAAAAAGAAAAAATACCGAGAATTTTGCAGAATCAAACTCGCAACAGTGAAAATTCCTATTTAGATTAACCACCTTCTTAGACTTCTTAATGGCCCAAACTAAAATTGACTAGTGAGCAGACGCTTTGAGTGTTTGACATGGTGGTTACTTCCCACAATTCAATTGCGAATATAATTTTTCTCTAATCGCAATTCCATTGCGAATATAATTTTTTTCTATTCGCAATTCCATTGTGAATAGAGCCTCCCTTTCACATAATCTGATCATACATGTAAAATCTGGTCCTTCTCTTTTATGATTTTTCCATCTTTTGTCTTTAAGCAGCCTGCTAATGTATGTGTTCTTTGATTAGTAAGCTCCTGAGTTCTTGTGAGCATTAGTTTGGTATTTTTACTGCTGTGTTGTATTTCAATTTCTATGTAGCTTTTCTCGAGCCATGGATCTTTTGCCTCCTTACATAATATTCTGACTTTTCTGTGAATTTCTTCGTATTTGGCAGGGATTATTTTTGTTCTGTCTTCTTGTTTCCCATTAGTTGTAAAATTTCTTCAGTCATCCATGTCTTACGACCCACTTTCTATGGAATCGGAGTGACTATACATAAAATTTTGTGAATAGTACGAGCAGCTATACACAAAAATTTGTTGCTGGTCATGTGATTATTTGGCTGGTCACGTGATGTCTACTTCCTTTTGACTACATTATTAATGTTTGTGGAACTATCATTGTGTTCTCGGTAGTGTAGTGGTTAGTATCTTCACCTGTCACGTGATACTATGGTTCGACTCCCCTCTAGAAATTTTTATTTTCATTTTTATTTTTTAAATGTTTAATTAATCAATCAGGTGCCGTCTCCACAATGAAGGTTGGCTGCAATGGATCTCCAACACTGTCTGTCTCTCGCCTTGACTGTACATTCTGTCAGGCTGATGTTCCCTGTCGTCCATCTCTTGATGTTATGTTCCCACTTCTTGTATCGTTGTCTACCTCTTGCTCGCTTGCCCTCCAGTATGGTTTTTATAAGAGTATCATGTCTTTTAACAATAACATGGCCGAAATATTTCACTTGCCTCCTCTTTATTTCTTCCATCAACTCTCTCTTCATTCCCAGTTTTTCTAGAACCTCAGCATTTGATTGTTTTTGTTTCCATGAAATACGACCTATTCACCTGTCCTGTATATCCACATCTCCAGGATTTCTTAAGCGACTTTATAGTTACTTGTTTTATGAACTAAAATACTTGAAGCATCTGAATAAAGCGTGACAGACAAGATGAGAGAATAATAAGTCTTCTTCAAATTTTTGTGAATTGGGGCTCGTACTATTCACACAATTTTCTGCCGAATAATCACGTGGCCAGCCACAAATGTTTTTGTATAGCGGCTGGACCTATTCACAAATTGAGGGGCTCCTTTTTGGAATAGTTTTTTTTAATACAGCACAACTAATTTAATTCTTCAACATTTCCCATTGAGACCATCCACATCTCGAGTCACGCATTATATTTAAATAAATACTGTGTAGTTTAGTTAAAATACACATGTGCGCAATGCTATACTTTACTACAGCAAGAGCGCCGCCAATTTAAATTTTGCGTTTTGCGCTATCCATTCCATTGTTATGATAAAATTAAAATATTTCCCGAACAAAGTAACAAGCCGTAAATGTTTAAACTCTTCAAATACATATAAAACTTACCACATAAGTAAAAGAAGCATTAAAATGTCAAATGTTATTAAAGAAACAAGAGTTATAAAAAACAAAAGATTAGCTTACCGTATGCAAAACAAAAACAATGTTATAAGTTTATAACTTCGGTGAGATGAAAGTTCCAGGTGAAAAACGCATGTGACCAGCAGACTGACCACAGTTGCAAAATGTTTTAATGTTGTTTCCGCTGATGTTTGAGCCGGTGTTGTTTTATACATCCAATCAGAATTAAGCAAGGATTCGTTTTCGGACACGGCAGACGGAAAACCCTGTGCGCATGATCTACCTCCTCCCCCTTTTTTCTCCCCATTTTAAGAAAAGCATTCAACTGAAATGCTATATCACATGTTCTATAGTCCATTCACATTTGTTTTCCCCCATGCAAAAATCCATATCTCAGTTATCAACCGAGGGAAAATGATGAGATTTATCATATAACCTTATCATTATGTCCACCCAAAACAAAAAGAAACAAATTTTGTTCTGAAGATTGTACAGCAGATTTCAATGTTTGATTATATACGGTATATAATTTACGGGTCAGGGATGAAGTGCATATTATACAATGTATTACATCTTCACTCAGAAACATCAGCACTCAATAGTTAATTTTCTCGTGGTACACGAGAGTGACGTTATGACAAAAACCTCGTGTAATGGAACGGATGTATTCAGAGGTGTCGTCAGTAATGTGGGTGCTTTCATCAAACGTGATTATTTTATAAATCTTACCATTTATCGCTAACATCTGTGTTTAATATTGTTGAATGGGATTGAATGTTAAATTGTGTACACTTCAAATCATAGCTATGAAGTTGTACACATATTGTTTTTTATCAAGAAGCTGATCGTAGGAAACTGTTTCATACTATTACTAAATCTTGAGAAACGAAAAGTGCAATCATTGGTTTTGAGTAAACGGTCATTTCGTCGATGGGTGCAAGAATCTGGAATGAAACCACCACGCAATAAGCAAACGGTAGGTAGAATGTAGAAAGGCAATTATAGACCGCTTTGACAAGGATGCCATAAGGCGCGCTATTGTAAAAATGCTGGATACCAAAGAAACAGTGACTGTAAGAAAACTTAGGGTTTGGTTTAGAACGAACAATGACATAGAGCTATCCAAAACAACTTTGTGGAAAATTATAAGGAGATTAGGCTTCACGTTTAGAAAGTACAAGGGAGGTAGAAATATCATTTGAGAGCAACCGCATTTAGGAGCCACAAGAAGCAGATAAAAAAATAAAATTTTGTTGCGTATCCCTTACGGGACGTTGCAGTCAACACCAGCATTTTCAGCTGCTGTTGATGTACTAGGCAAGTGTTACGTTCAGTAGTTTGCCATTGCTTTCTGAACGACCGGTCTCTATACCTTTTTCGAAAAAACCATCACCGCCGTGTTTCGAACCCGGGTATACGGGCTCACAAACCTCGTTCGCAAGCCCTTCAGCCACAGAGACCGATGAGAAGCAGATACCTACGTGAAATAAGGGAAATGCACAAAGAAAATTATGACATAGAGTATTTGAATGAAACCTGGATCAATGCGCACCACACAAATGAAAAGGAATGGCAATCAGTGGATTGAAAGATAAAGCGATATGTGCCCAGTAGTAAAGGATAGCGTTTGGTCAAAGCCTATGCTGGTAGTACTCATAATGGCTTACTACAGAATGCTGGGCTCGTATTCGTATCGAAGCATACAGACAATAGGGATTATCATAATGAGATTAATGGTAATGTATTTAGAGATTGGCTCGAGAATACAGTGCTTCCATCCCTAGATAAACCGCCATGTCTAATTATGGACAATGCATCATATCACAATGTTGTTGCCGAAGAAGACAACATACCTACGGCATCGAGCACAAAGGAAGCAATAAAGATATGGCTCCAAAGGGAAAACTTACCATTTCCAGAAACATGTTTCAAGCTAGAATTGTTGTACCTTGTAAAACAGACGCAAAAAAGCTAGAAATATTAAATCGGCAAGTTAATAGAAGAGCATGGCAGCTGAAGAAACAAGAACGAAATGAAAAATAAGGTAAGAAATATATTCCTTCTACTTTCCTGTCCATTTGCATTTCGATTCCACATTATTTACCCCATGCCTCTGTAAATTCTGTCTTTACTAATGTTACACATTGTACCCACTTGTATCATCACCCGCGTCATGAAGCAACTTTTAAGCCAACCCTTTTGGCCCACTTTAGCCAGTTGTCTTTCCACTGGTAAGTCGACTCCACGGCTGTAATTATCTCATGGGGCTATTTCTGGGCTCTGTATTTAATAGCTAACGATCTCTGCTCCATGATTTATTTCTTCAGAATATTTTGCTATCAAATCATGATTGCTTGTCCACGTTTGCTAGCCACTGGCTCTCTGCAACTCTCGCGCTAAAGTCACAAGTTTAACTAAAGAACATAACAGAAGTCCACACTGTTGTCATCATCTATTTCGCAGCTTCATATTTACGACAGTTTATACTTGCATCTAATCACACAGTCATCCTCAACTAAAATATGAACAGCTGCTATCACCCAAAACTAAAATATGATATATAAACGGCATTAGTACTCTACCGACACATCTGACTCGAACCGCTGCCGGTTCGGGCACAGCTGCGTTACTCACGAGAATACACGGGGTTACGGTGAAAGCCGTAAACGCCTTCACCAGGGAGACCGGCTCACATTATATAACCTCATACATTCAATATCAATTCTCTAATTTCTAACTATTATGTGAGGTATCTTTGACTTGCGACAGTCTGCAATGGAAAGAAATCCGTTAAATTCATGTCTATATATTCAAACTGTTCATAACATTTTAAACGTTCTATTGTCAAGGAGTTTTTATGTCCTAGTTTAATTCACAACATTAACTCTCTCAAACTGTATATGTTTGATATGTTACTTCAACTTGCATATTTCAGTACACTTGGCTACTATTTTCAGTCGATTATAACCATAATTCCAACATCAACATAACCTTTTAGTAGGTAAATAATCTTCTATACGACCACTCTGGGCACACCAGTTGATTGTACAAACCGCATGCACTGTCTTCTATTTCATGAAACTAAGCCCCTTCTATGAGGACTAATACGTCGACTTACGCTATACTTGCCTGCATAAACTCAAACTCAGTAAAGACAGAGAATTTAACCCCGGGACTGCCACAGGGATCTGCAATCTCACCGGTGCTCTTTAATGTGTATACGAGCAAGATTGCATACCTAGAAGCACCAGGGGTTGGATGGATTCTAACATTTGCAGATGATATTCTTGCATACAGGCAGGGGAGAAATAGGGATCAAACAGCCCAGGAGCTACAGGTGACAGTAGACAAAGTGATTGACTGGTGTACTGAAATGAGTGCTGTCATCAACCCGGAAAAGGCGGCTGTGTTTGTGGTGCTCTCTGGACAACAGGATTGTAAGAGCTGATGTCCCAAGCCTCACGATAGATGGTAGAAGCGTCAACAGAGAGAACAAACTGAAGTATCTGGGAATCACATTTGACAGGAGTCTGTCCTTCAAGGACCATGTGGAGACGGTTGTGACAAGAACTCAAAAGGGACTCAATGCACTTAAAACTATGGCTGCAACGGACACTGAGCAGAGAATGCTCTTCACACTATACCAGCACTTGATCGTCTCAGTGATTGATTATGGACTAGGACTGTCTCAAAGAGTCAGCTGGCGAAATTAGAGCGCATACAGAATGAAGCTATGCGGGTCATTCTGGGATGCACCAGAGACACTCCAGTAGTGTGTATGCGTTACATCCTTGGTCTGCCTACTGTTGCTGGTAGGCACAAGGTGATGCAAGCGAAGGCATACCTCAGAGTAGCTGCAGACACAGATCACCCGTTGCATGAGGCGCTGGACGTAGTTAAGGGTCTGAGACTGATAAGAGGGAAATCATGGATGGCTCAGGCGGAGGATACGATCAGACAGGTGTGCCCCTTGGAGAACATCAGGCGAGGAGAGGAGTGGGTCAGAGTGCCAGCCGTGCAGTCAGACTTGTGCAGAGTTATAGTCACATTGAGCAGGGAGTGCAGGGAGTGGCCAGCAGGGGCCACGGGAGTGGAAATTCAGCAACTAATTCACGAAAATTCTCGCCCGGGTGATGTGATTATCTACACGGATGGGTCGGTGTTGAGAAGTAGGAGAAGTGCAAAAACTAATGGTCGGCGTTTGGTGCAGGAAGCCTGGCGTATGATGACACTACATATAGCTTAAGAATGGAGGTGGAGGCGGTCAGTGCAGCTTTCCGCTGGATAGAAAACACGATACATACACAGATTATAATTCAGAAAGCATGTTGAGAAGGGTGAGAACTGGCAAGCTTCGTGCAGAGTGGCTTGCTTCGCTTCGGAGGTCACAGGTAGCAAGCATCACCTGGATCTTTTCTCCCGGGCATGCCGGTGTGCTGGGGAATGAACAGGTGGACAGATTGGCTGGCTCGGCAAAACTTGGTGGAGTATTGATGCATGACAAGGCAGACGTGGTTGCGGCCTTGTGGGAGCACGTGTACACCTCGGAGGAGCAAATGGATCACCATAGTCTGGTAAGAATGAGACAGCGAGGTGTGACGAGGGGATCTGGCCGACGCTCGACGCTCAGAGGAAAGGCGAGACGGACATATAATCAGATTACTACTGGAACTATTAGTGTTGGAACTCTTCGCTGGCTGCTGAGGATGGGGACGGAGCGCTTATGGGAATGTCCCGAATGCTGTGATGTCGGTTCCTAAATCAATCAATCAATCAGCTCAAACTACGATTTTTCACGAAGTACGCTATACTTGCCTGCATGAGCTCAAACTACGATTTTTCATGAAGTATGCTATACTTTCCCACGCAAACTCAAACAACGACATCCCCAACCCATAAAATATATGTTAAGCTTAATGTATCCAAGCCATTTCCTTGAATACATTACAGAAAAAATGTCTTCCAGTCTACTCAAGACTGACAACCAGGTCTCTAGTCTCAAACGTAGATATACAATCACATACTATCCTCAGAATGCAACCTGATCGACTCAATAATTATCCGTCATCCATCATCACACTACCATTGGTTTGTATGTGGCATATTTTTTCAAATGTAGCCATCACTGGAATCACGCGTACATAATAATGGATAATTAATTCTTCTTCTTCTTCTTCTTCTTACATGGAAGAACTGGTCAGAGAATTTGACACCAGTATCCAAAGGGGCCTGGTCAAAGAGGAATGGCTACACAGCTACTTGTTACCATTGCCAAAACCTAACAAAGACTATTCCAAGATATGTGGCTACAGAATCATAACGATGCAGAACACTGCTGGCAAGCTACTGGAGAAAATTGTAGCACGCAGACTTGCTCGTGATTTGGAACAACTCGTCTGCTTCATGCCCACACATGGAGGATGCCCACACGTGGAAGATGCAACAGAGTCATGGCTGAATGCGGCGGTCTTTGCTCAGGACGTTTATGAAGGGTTTTAGAGCAGAGAAAAACATGTGCTGCTACCATAGACTTAGGGGACGCATACAATAAAGTATCCTTCGACCGCTTTATGCAAACCCTTCTCAGACTGAAAGTGTCTGCTTTCAAATTGACGGCAGTTGTGTTTTGTATGCAGTGTGTTGGATTTCAAAAAGTGTTCGTAACTCCTTGACCACAAACGGCTGCACAGGTACCAAATATATATCGAGAGTCATTGCAACTGCTAATATTGAGCAAAGACTGTTAGTACTTCTATTCCAAGGACTAGTACTTTCACCAATCGAGTATGCCCTGGCCATCCTCACTGTCAGCCCTGCACATATTGCAAGACTTGAAAAGGTAAAAAATGAAGCCATGCGCACAATTTTGGGCTGCACGAGAGACATCAGCTATGTAGCAATGAGATACCTCCTTGACTTCAATACCATGAACCACAGGATCAAGATCTGGAGAGCTCGTGCATACTTAAAAATAAGTGCAGATGAGCAGCACCCTCTGCATGACGCTATATTAAGAGAAAAGGGCGACAGTCTAAAGAGGGGCAAGTCATGGATGGGTCGGGCGGAAGATGTCATCAGACAGGTCTGCAGTCTTACCAGTATCAACCCCGGTAGGGAATGGGTGCCTGTGCCTCCAGCTTTTAAGTGCACTTTCTCCTGCATTATCACACTCGACAGACGGTGCAGAGAACAGAACCCTGCCGCTTTCAATGCAGAGGTCAACGCGCTCATCAATGAACACACAGACAACATCGATGTACTCATCTATACAAATGGATCTGTTGTAAAGCAGCAGAGAAGTGCGTGGGTATTTACAGTCCGTTCAGCGGGCCGAACCGTTCAAGAATCCAGTGGTGCCCAAGAGCAGCATGACGATGGAGGTGATGGCAGTTACACAGGCTTTCATATGGCTGGAATCACAGCATTATACACATGGCAGTAGACAGATGGTTGTGTACACATGGCAGTAGACAGAAGGTTGTGTACACATGGCAGTAAATGTGACAAATGGTTGTGTACACATGGCAGTAGATGTGACAAATGGTTGTGTACACATGGCAGTAGATGTGACAAATGGTTGTGTACACATGGCAGTAGATGTGACAAATGGTTGTGAACACATGGCAGTAGATGTGACAAATGGTTGTGTACCCATGGCAGTAGATGTGACATATGGTTGTGTACACATAACAGAAGATGTGACAGATGGTTGTGTACACATGGCAGTAGATGTGACATATGGTTGTGTACACATAGCAGTAGACACTTAGATGGTTGTGTAAACATGGCAGTGGACAGATGGTTGTGTACACATGGCAGTAGATGTGACAAATGGTTGTGTACATGTGGTAGTAGATGTGACATATGGTTGTGTACACATGGCAGTAGATACTTAGATGGTTGTGTACACATGGCAGTAGATGTGACGTATGGCTGTGTACACATGGCAGTAGATGTGACATATGGTTGTGTACACATGGCAGTAGATGTGACATATGGCTGTGTACACATGGCAGTAGATGTGACATATGGCTGTGTACACATGGCAGTAGATGTGACATATGGTTGTGTACACATGGCAGTAGATGTGACAGATGGCTGTGTACACATGGCAGTAGATGTGACATATGGCTGTGTACACATGGCAGTAGATGTGACATATGGCTGTGTACACATGGCAGTAGATGTGACATATGGCTGTGTACACATGGCAGTAGATGTAACATATGGCTGTGTACACATGGCAGTAGGTGTGACATATGGTTGTGTACACATGACAGTAGATGTGACATATGGTTGTGTACAGATGGTAGTAGATGTGACATACAGTTGTGTACACATGTCATTAGGCACTTAGATAGTTGTGTACAAATGGTAGTAGATGTGACAGATGGTTGTGTACACATGGCAGTAGGCACTTAGATGGTTGTGTACACATGGCAGTAAATGTGACAGATGGTTGTGTACACATGGAAGTAGATGACAGATGGTTGTGTAAACATGGCAGTAGATGTAACAGATGGTTGTGTACACATGGCATTAGGCACTTAGATGATAGTCTACACATGGCAGTAGATGCTTAGATGGTTGTGTACACATGGCAGTAGACACTTAGATGGTTGTGTACACATGGCAGTAGATGTGACAGATGGTTGTGTACACATGGCAGTAGATGTGACATATGGTTGTGTACACATGGCAGTAGATGTGACAGATGGTTGTGTACACATGGCAGTAGATGTGACAGATGGTTGTGTACACATGGCAGTAGATGTCACATGGTTGTGTACACATGGCAGTAGATGACTCTTCACTGGTTGTGTACACATGTCCATGGATGGCACTTAGATGGTTGTGTACACAGTAGATGTTGTCTAGTTAGGTTTTCTGCGTAGATTTTAGTCCAAAAATTACTCCACGTCTAGATTTTAGTGACTTGTGATTGTTCAATGTGTATATTTAAGTGATCAGCAATAGTCCTCCAAGTAGTTTTATTGACTTACAGCTGTGTTGTGTGTACAAATATTTTATAAATCTATGATCATTCTTAGTGAGTAGTTTTAGTGTCATGATTGGATCATTCATGTTGTGACTAGTCCACAATGAATAAACATTAACATGTACAAAAGATACCACACAAATAGTGTGTAGTTTCACTAATGTTCATTGGTTGTTGTTTTTACACTTATGTTGTTATGATCATATCGGATTTCATGAAATATGTCAAGTTCTAAAGCACGAGAACAAAATTATCAACATATGTTTACCCTCGATTAGAATTTTTCAAAATTAAACCACATAATACACAATAGCGGGTACCTTTAATATATTTTCCGTTGTTGCGTGTTGTGGTTTCTTTTTGTTTGTTCATGTTTGGTATTTCATCGGTTGTGTACATTCATTGTTGATTACCAGTGTTGCTAACTCAGTGCCCTGTCACCCAGTGCGTCTCATTAATTAACATCAGAAATTCACTGGACAAACCATTCTTCATTCAATCATCATGTCCAATGCCAGTAAGCGTAGGGGACATGGTTTGCATGTCACAGTATCACTGGCCTGTGTTCTTGTCCCAGTCAAGCCATGTAGCCAAGCCATCTAGATATTTATCTCTCTGCATTCCCCTGGCTCTATTCCCATCAATTTTGCCAATTGTCACTACATTTTCTGCTTTATTTCTCATAATGTGCCCAAAAAATCTGGAAAGATTTTGCCAATTTCTCTAATCAGTTAACGGTTTTCATTTGTTTCTGGTAGAACTGTCTCATTTGTTTTTATGTCAGTCCATAGTATTCCTTGCGTTTTCATCAGAAATCATTTAATTTCCTCTACCATTAGAGAATTCTCTCTAGGACACACTAGGCAATAAACACTGGGACTGCAACCTGTCTTTGAATGAAACTGGCACCTCACTGAACTGAGTACTTTAACCAGCCAAACAGTCCTGTAAGGGTATCATCACGGGCCAAAAATCATGCTGGCCAAGTATGTCAAATTATGTAATTTTTCCTTCAGTAAAGAGCTGCTGTCACTTAAAGGTGACAAGTTCAAATCCCACAGTAGCTTGCACTGTTTTGAGTGTGTGCTCTGATTTCCACTTCTTTTCTTACCTTCTTGAATTCAATATCTGCAAACGTAATTTTCATAATGTCTCTAACTCACATCACTGACTCATCACTCTGGCTTTAACTCACATCACTGACTCATCACTCCGGCTTTAACCCACATAACTAACTCATCATTCTCGCTTTAACTGATTCAGCGTCGAAGGATAATATATCTCCAAATTTAACCTCCCCAATTTGTAAAAACTTACATTATAATACTTGTCTATTTGATTGTGTACCATGTTTGCCGGCTCCGTGATGAAGGAATTTGGGGAAGAAAACATTAACGTGATTAACGTCTAAAGAGGCTGTGATAGTTAAACAAATATAAGAGGTTAGTTGATGGAGAGTAGATATTAAGGGGGCTGTGAATGGCAGTGCATATGGTTTGGTATAGGGTTAGATACATATATAAACAAGGATGATTGTCATGGGATCTGAGGGGGTAAAATATAGGAGCTGTGATAAACAGTGTTAATTAATTTAAAATGTTCATGGAATATGAACATTGTTATTGGTTTCATGGTTGGACGTGAGATAGGTGAAATATAGGCAGGGTTGTGGACGGCAGTACAAATATTGAGTATATAGAAGAAATTTTGGATCAACTTAATTTATAACGAACAGAGATAGTTAGTTAGTTAGTCGACAGATCATCCTCGTTGCACATCGAACCATTCAGTCCATAAGTGCTCGGATCCCCTCCTCAGCAAATCCCGCAGCGTGTAGCGGCTAACGACGCCAGTTCTGTGTTGGTTTATCAATCTTCTTTGGCTTCCTGCGTAGTGTTCTTGTTTGGCCACCCCTCTGTCGTGTCCTCCTTTAAAGTGTCGTCCCTGGAGTGAGGAGATCCGACACCCACATTATAATATTATTTTTTTTTTCCCCTCAATATTCTGGAGAATCCACCAGCTTCCGTCCAACACACTCCATCAGCCTATGGACACCTTTTCCTATCACTCTCACACTGTCGTACTATGCCCCCTTCTCATACTTCCCCAACGCAACATACTCAACAACTCTTACTTCTAGAAATTAATAAAGATTAATTTATTAAAATAAAAGTGTAACGTGTATGAGACGTGTATGCGAAGAAAATGTGTGACGTGTTCTATAAAGTGTAGAGAATCTGACTCTCAGACATCAGATCAGTCCGCTGATCACAGCAAAGATAGACCACAGCACGTTACGTCAGAACAAGTACGTCTCACCCGTTGCCGGAACCATCCTGCCGGATACTGCTTTGCTTCTGTAGACCTCTGGTAATCCCATTTCATGAACATGAGAAATAGACACCGGTGGTATGAACAGTTACTTATGGACCGGATTCACTCTACACAATGTCCGTTCCTAATGTTCTCTAACCAACTGCACAAGTTCTTTCTAGTGTTTACACAGTTAGTAAAGTTAAGTGTTAGTCGACAGATCATCCTCGTTGCACATCGAACCATTCAGTCCGCAAGTGCTAATTACTAACGTTAATTGTTACTGTACTAACACTAGTTACTCTTAACCGGTTCTCGGTTCGTTACCACTGTTTAATGCTGTATGGTGCAACTGTAATCTTCACTATGTTGGGTGAATCAACCTCCCTCTAGCTTTTAATCACGTCTGTAAGCAATCTTTATTGATTGCCGAACTGGTGTTCTTCCGACTGGGATTTTCTTCCTTCCCAAAACTTTATTGAGCTTCCTTGGATCTGGTAGGGAACCTAGGATAGAAACAACACACCTGGTGATAGTACTAGTTCATGATTCTTTCGGCTGAGTGTAAGCCTATCACCTTGCCTAATGATCGTTAGCTAACTAGACTTAGTCATAGAGCAGATTAGCTACCCACCTAGAGTCGAATCAGGTTATGACAAAGAAAAAATCAGCAAACAGAATGTGGAACCCCTCCCACAAGGGACACCTACGGGAAATCCCAATTATCCCTCATTACTCAATTCTCAACTAGTAAAGCTTATCAACACTTCACTAATCTATTCTAGCTAACAGAGTCAAGTATCACTTCCCTACTCTAGCTAGTTTCCACTAACAGTGCTAATCATCACACTATAGTTTAACAAGGCTACTGCCTAAAGTAATTATAACGAATATATTATAATAGGTTATACCTTAAATGGCACCACTGCAGTCCTATCAATCATATCTACATCTGCCATTATAGGCACGTGTAAAATTAAGTCACTAATTAACACACGGTAGATATTATTTCCACTAGGCGCTGCCGTGCCCTGGCACTCTGACTAAAGCATAATTTCAAGTCCTCCCTAGCTGGTCCCAACTAGAGTTTATATGGCAAACTACCAAAGTTGTCCACGTGACTTTATCCTCTTCTCCCCCACACAGGTGTTATTTGGACATATCAACCATTTGCAAGGATCTATTTTTCCGGGCTTAAATCCTGTCAAAGTTGTCAGTAATTGTTAAGATTCTCAAAACAAGCCAGCGAATTTTATGACGACTTCCAACAAACAGTTGCAAATAACCCCGTCAAACTCTTCATGTTCCGGAAACCAAGAATTGACATATGTACTGTTTTCTCCCTACTAAGTACTTCCGTTTTACATCTGCCATTGTGATCTCACGGCTTCCATCTGCATTCAAATGTTGACAAACTTGTCAATCTTCTGTTCCGTGGTGACAATATATGTGATTCTAACTGGTAATGAACTGCCAACTCGGTGTATCCCTTCCTTCTCACTCAACACCAAATGTGTAGATGGGCTGACCCCACTGCTTCCATTTACATTCAAATGTAGACAAACTAATCAGGCGATGCCAGGACCTGTCACCATCAACACCGACCGTTCCAAATCCGTTATAGATGTACACGTGCAGCTACAAATATTGTCCTGAGATTTTGACATCCGCGGTGTTTTTCCTGTTAGTAAAATAATGGTGCTGAAAATACACGCCAAGCAAACGTCGGGAATATTTATCTGTTTAACTCATGGCAATCTCGCGACATAGGCCCCCTCTTAAGAGAGTAGTCCATCTCACTCTCCTCCACCATGAGTTAAATCCAGATAATTCATTCCTCTTCTTCAGGAGCTGGGTGTCTTGACAAGAAATCCGCTCCAACATTCTCCTTCCCAGGAATGTACTCTACTGTGAAATTATACGGTTGAAGTAACAACGACCACCGCATCAAACGTGCGTTGAGCTTCTGAGAAGTAGCCAGGAACATCAGGGGCTGATGATCCGACTGAACCCGAAACTTAACTCCATACAAATATGGCTGAAATTTTTGCACTGCCCATACGAGGGACAAGCATTCTCTCTCGACGGTTGAATAATTCCTCTCCGCCTGTAGAAGTTTCTTACTTGCGTATGCCACAGGTTTCAAAACCGAAGCATCGTCTTTTCCTTCCTGTAACAAAGCGGCTCCAATTCCAATCCCACTCGCATCCGTTCTCAACACAAATGGTTTGGAAAGGTCAGGGAGCTGTAATACAGGTTTGCTGACCAAGGCCTCCTTTAACTGACTATAGGCATTCTCACATTCTGGTGTCCAAATGATTTGATCCGGGAATCCCTTTTTCAAGGTTTCGGTCAACGGAGCTCCCAGTTCCGTGAAATGTGGGATAAATTTGTGGTAGAACCCACACAACGAGAGAAAGATCGCACATCCTTCTTCGTTTTTGGCCTTGGTGCATTTCTGATTTTCTCCAGGTTCTTCTCTTCTGGAACAATGTGTCCTGGAGTGATGGTGTGACCTAGAATTCCAGAGTCTGGTAACCAATCATGCACTTGGTTGGACGAGCAGTAAGCCCTGCTTCATTGAGCCTATTAAACACTCTCTCCAAGGATTGTAAAGTGGTCATCCAGGCTGTCACTGGAAATCAGAATATCATCCATAAATGAGATGATGACGGATCCTGTAACGGATCTAGTAAAGTCCTCATCATGCGTGTAAACACACTAGGTGCATTGCTAAGTCCAAAGGGCATGACCTTAAATTCGTAGTGTTCACTGGGTGTACTGAAAGCTAACAGTGGTCGAATCTCCGGTTTGACTGGTATCTGATAGTACCCCCGACTCAGATCCACCTTTGAAAGTACCGAGCCTTATGGAGCCTAGCGAATAGCTGAGTTGGATTCGGCAAAGGTTCCACCTGAAACTGTGTATGACTGTTCAGCAGTCGGTAATCTATACACAACCTGTGTTCTCCACTTGGTTTGCGTAACAAAACTACCCCCGCATTGTATGGGGATGTGGATGGTGCAATCACGTCATCCTCCAGCAATTTTTTTATTTCCTCCTCCAGGGCCTTTTCTTTAGAGAATGGCACTGGGTAAACCTTCTGACGAACCGGCTCCTGTGTGGTCAAAGTCATCTCAAACTCCACCAACCTCGTTCGTCCAGGTTTATCAGTCAGTATCTCCTTATGAGACTTGAGAACCTGGGTTATCCTTTCCCTCTCCTGGAGGTCAGATCAGGGTTCACTTGTACATCCCTATAGGTTTCCTGGTGTACTAAGGGATATTCCCTGCCCTCGCTGGTTCCCACTTCTGTCTCCACTGCAACTGCCATTGCCATGAGGTGAGCTGCCTTGTCTCCGGGTCCTCTTCTTCGTATTTCCGCAAGAGATTGATATGGAAAATCTTCGACTTTCCCCGGATCCGGATTTGATAGTTGGTTCTGGATATCACCCTTTCCACGGGAAATGGTCCTTGCCAACCTATCTCCAGTTTGTTGTTTCCCGTTGGGAGTAGCAACAAGACTTTATCTCCCACCTCTAGAGATCTTTCTTTAGACCTACGGTTGTAGTAAGCCGCATGTCTTTTCCTGGCCTTTTTCAAGTTTTGATTTGCCAGAGTCCATCCCTTGTGGAGTTTTTCTTTCAGTTCCTCCACGTATTGATAGGATGAGATCACTTCTTCTGACGTCCCCTCTTCAGTCCAACTCCTCAACATGGCTTCCAACGGTCCTTTGATTGGACGACCAAACAGCAACGTAGCGGGTGGTAGTCCTGTTGAGCCATGAGGAACTTCCCGATAGGCAAAGAGTGCTGCTGGGATATATTCATCCCACCTATCAGGTTTTTCCTGCGCTAATTTCCTGAGCATTGTCATCAACGTGCCGTTGAAACGCCTCTACTTGTCCATTGGCTTGAGGGTGGTAAGGGCTGGTATGTATGTGGTTAGAGTGAAACACCCTAAATACCTCCTCCATGAGTTTTCCACAAAACTGAGATCCATTGTCCGTCAGAATTTGATCCGGAAAGCCTAATCTGGTAAAGGCCTCCATCAGTGCGTCCGCCACTCTTTTCGAGTCAATCGTGGTCAACGGTATAGCCTCACCCCACATTGTACAGCAATCCACCATTGTGAGTATATACATGTTCCTCTTCCTAGTCCTGGGAAGTGGACCCACGATATCGATGGCTACCCTCTCGAAAGGAGAGTTCATGATGGGCATCTCACCCAACATCACCGGTGCTGTCCAGTGTTTCGGTGCCACCCTCTGGCACTCAGGGCATGACTTCACATACCGACGCACATCATCTGTCATTCCCGGCCAATAGTAGTGGCAGGAAATCCGCTGCATGGTGGCGGCAATACCCATGTGTCCACTAAAGGAGATGGTATGCCCCATATGAAGAATCTGGGACCGATGAGCTTTCGGGACGACCAACTGACCGTATAGGTTGTCTTCCCCTTCCTGCTCTCCTGTAGAGTATCCTATTCTTCATGTAGTACTGCCCCCGTCCTGGTGGATCAGCACTTTTCTGCAGCTTTTTGTAGCAAGGACGTAAAGTATCATCCTCACTCTGGGCAGTTCGTAGCTCCCCCGGCATTGGGTTAGTCACAATTGCGTCTGCCTCTTCCGTTTTCGCCTGAGAGCGAGTCTGCATTGCTCCCATATGAATAGGCTCCCTGGGCATTCACAGAAAGACATACCGGCAACCTAGGATGACTGGAAAAATGGGATCGGTCAATACAGCGGCCTTGATGGTGCCGGTGACGTACCGTGACCGAATCTCCACATTAGCAATGGGCAACTTCATGACTACAGCACTCTTCTGTGCAGGCTGTATATCCAAGGTTTCACCTGTGAATTGTTCTGGATGTACTAGATCCGCAGAAATCACGGCCTCCCCGTCCAGTCCTGTGTCGTATAAACACTCCACTTGACGACCGTTAACCTCTACCAATTCACTACAGGTGGTTTTTCCTGGTCTGGAGTCTCTTCCTCGGTCTCGACCTGTTCGGTGGGCTCCACCTTAGGTTTTCCTGAGCACACGACGAATTGAGTGTCTCCTGACTTTCCCCTGCAGTCAATAGCATTGTGCGTGTTTGACTTGCATTCGTTGCACCATTTCCCTGTCCTAGATTTTCTATTGTCGGACTTGAATGAGCTCTCCTGGTGGCGAGCTTCCTTGTTGACCTTGGCATTTTCCGTGACAACCTCCTTGGAAGTCACTTGACATGCTGCAAAATGAGGGTTCTTAGCCTTCGATTTGCAGTCCCTCGTATTGTGAGAGGGTGACTTACAAATTGAACACCACTTCTCCGACCACGGTCGTTTAGGTGTAGAGCTTGAGGTGCTCTTGCTTCCCTCCTTCTTCTTCTCTGAATTATCCTCTGATTTTTGCACATAAGGTTCCCACTTTTTGGTTCCTGAGTTTTTGGCTTTCTTCTTGTCATGTTTCTCTTGACTTTGGTGTTGGTTGAAAGGTTTTCCCCTACCTCCCCATGTACCTCGACGAACCGTTCTGCTAATTTATTCACGAGGTCAATACGTTCCGCTCCTTGTTCTCCCAGGAACGTCCTGAGAGGTTTAGACATTTGCTTCTTCAGCTGGTCGACCACCATGAGCTCTTCCAGACTCTCATAGTCATGTGCGAACCCAGCCAAATCCATCCACTTATGGAGATAAGATTTAAGACGCAAACTGTAGGCGGCAAACAACTCTCCCGGTTCTCGTTTCGCTGCTCGAAATTTTTTTCGGTAGGTATGTGACGTAACCTCGAATCGTTTCAGCAGAGCCGTCTTTAACTCATCATAATTGTTCTCATGTCCTGGTGGCAGGCGAGTATAAACCTCGTATCCCGTCCCGCGTAATCCCTGGGATAGCTTAAGATTCCATTTGTTACGCTCCAGACCCATAGCAACTGACATAGCCTCGAAGCGTTGAAGGTATTGATCAATCTTCTCTTTGTCCTCCTCGTAGACCGCTAAAGGAAACTTCATAGCATGGTACCCATGTCCACCTACTGGTGTTGATCCTGGGATGGAGGAACCTCCAACTGCTCCCTCAGTTTCTCCATTAGATTGACTCTTCAACTCGAGTTCCCTCATCCGGTACTCGTGCTCCCTTTTCTGTGCTTCCTGTTCAGCTTCTAATTTCCTAGCTGCTTGCTCAGCTTCAAATTTCCTAGCTGCTTGCTCAGCTTCCAATTTCCTAGCTGCTTGCTCAGCTTCCAATTTCTTAGCTGCTTGTTCCAACTCCATCCTTCTCAATTCCAGCTCGGCCTTTCGATCATCCCTTTCTGCTTGACGATACTCTCTCTCCACTTCCTGTATGTAATCCGTTAGAGCAGACCCCGCCAATCCCATTTCTTCCCCCCTTTCCTTTAATTCTAACGTGCTAAGTTTATGGGTGGCCATTATACAGAGAGGTAAGCTAGCAGGTCTAGTACAATATAACTGCAAATTACTATACCGATATATGAACAAGTACTATAAATCTCGATATTACCACACACAGTACATTCACTCAGTGACAAGAGTAGAATCAGGACCACAGACCTATGCAGACGTGTGAAGTGTGAACAGGTAAGATATTAATCCTAACCCCTATCCACATTCACTCTAGCTGGATTCTCCAAAATGATATCTCCCTCTTATAACTAAGGATCCCGTGTCAAAAGACCCCGTTGTCAGAAGATCCCCCTGTCAAACGTTCCTGCTTGCAGGAGATCTCGCTGTCCAAGGATTCCGTTTACGGGAGATCCCGTTGTCCAAAGATCACGTTTACGATAGATTCCCGCTGTCCAAAGATCACGTTTACGAGAGATCCCACTGTCCAAATATCACGTTTACGAGCCCCCAATAATGTCGTGTCCTCCTTTAAAGTGTCGTCCCTGGAGTGAGGAGATCCGACACCCACATTATAATATTATTTTTTTTTCCCCCTCAATATTCTGGAGAATCCACAGCTTCCGTCCAACACACTCCATCAGCCTATGGACACCTTTTCCTATCACTCTCACACTGTCGTACTATGCCCCCTTCTCATACTTCCCCAACGCAACATACTCAACAACTCTTACTTCTAGAAATTAATAAAGATTAATTTATTAAAATAAAAGTGTAACGTGTATGAGGACGTGTATGCGAAGAAAATGTGTGACGTGTTCTATAAAGTGTAGAGAATCTGACTCTCAGACATCAGATCAGTCCGCTGATCACAGCAAAGATAGACCACAGCACGTTACGTCAGAACAAGTACGTCTCACCCGTTGCCGGAACCATCCTGCCGGATACTGCTTTGCTTCTGTAGACCTCTGGTAATCCCATTTCATGAACATGAGAAATAGACACCGGTGGTATGAACAGTTACTTATGGACCGGATTCACTCTACACAATGTCCGTTCCTAATGTTCTCTAACCACTGCACAAGTTCTTTTCTAGTGTTTACACAGTTAGTAAAGTTAAGTGTTAGTCGGCAGATCATCCTCGTTGCACATCGAACCATTCAGTCCGCAAGTGCTAATTACTAACGTTAATTGTTACTGTACTAACACTAGTTACTCTTAACCGGTTCTCGGTTCGTTACCACTGTTTAATGCTGTATGGTGCAAACTGTAATCTTCACTATGTTGGGTGAATCAACCTCCCTCTAGCTTTTAATCACGTCTGTAAGCAATCTTTATTGATTGCCGAACTGGTGTTCTTCCGACTGGGATTTTCTTCTTCCCAAAACTTTATTGAGCTTCCTTGGATCTGGTAGGAACCTAGGATAGAAACAACACACCTGGTGATAGTACTAGTTCATGATTCTTTCGGCTGAGTGTAAGCCTATCACCTTGCCTAATGATCGTTAGCTAACTAGACTTAGTCATAGAGCAGATTAGCTACCCACCTAGAGTCGATCAGGTTATGACAAAGAAAAAATCAGCAACGAATGTGGAACCCTCCCACAAGGGACACCTACGGGAATCCAATTATCCCTCATTACTCATTCTCAACTAGTAAAGCTTATCAACACTTCACTAATCTATTCTAGCTAACAGAGTCAAGTATCACTCCTACTCTAGCTATTTCCACTAACAGTGCTATCATCACACTATAGTTTAACAAGGCTACTGCCTAAGTAATTATAACGAATATTTATAATAGGTTATACCTTAAATGGCACCACTGCAGTCCTATCATCATATCTACATCTGCATTATAGGCACGTGTAAAATTAAGTCACTAATTAACACACGGTAGATATTATTTCCACTAGGCGCTGCCGTGCCCTGGCACTCTGACTAAAGCATAATTTCAAGTCCTCCCTAGCTGGTCCTAACTAGAGTTTATATGGCAAACTACCAAAGTTGTCCACGTGACTTTATCCTCTTCTCCCCCACACAGGTGTTATTTGGACATATCAACCATTTGCAAGGATCTATTTTTCCGGGCTTAAATCCTGTCAAAGTTGTCAGTAATTGTTAAGATTCTCAAAACAAGCCAGCGAATTTTATGACGACTTCCAACAAAACAGTTGCAAATACCCGTCAAACTCTTCATGTTCCGGAAACCAAGAATTGACATATGTACTGTTTTCTCCCTACTAAGTACTTCCGTTTTACATCTGCCATTGTGATCTCACGGCTTCCATCTGCATTCAAATGTTGACAAACTTGTCAATCTTCTGTTCCGTGGTGACAATATATGTGATTCTAACTGGTAATGAACTGCCAACTCGGTGTATCCCTTCCTTCTCACTCAACACCAAATGTGTAGATGGGCTGACCCCACTGCTTCCATTTACATTCAAATGTAGACAAACTAATCAAGGCGATGCCAGGACCTTTCACCATCAACACCGACCGTTCCAAATCCGTTATAGATTGTACACGTGCAGCTACAAATATTGTCCTGAGATTTTGACATCCGCGGTGTTTTTCCTGTTAGTAAAATAATGTGCTGAAAATACACGCCAAGCAAACGTCGGGAATATTTATCTGTTTAACTCATGGCAATCTCGCGACACCCTCTTTTAATTTGCTGCTCCCGCAGTCTGGCCATTGTTGTAGATTCACAGTCATCACTTGGTTCTCGCAAAAGTCTCACTTCTCGTAGAGCATTCAGAATGTCAGCCTGGTCCATGGCGCGTCCGCCCTCCACAGTAGCCTCACCTGCGAGCTTGTCAGCCCGCTCATTTCCTTGTACTCCCGGCATGACCTGGCACGAAGATGAACTAATCTTTGCCAGCCGAGACCGCTTCAGAGGCAGCAACCACTCTCTTCGGATTCGACCCCTCCTCTATCCTCTTGATCATGTTCATTGAGTCGCTAAGGAAACAAGCCCTAGTGAATGTCCTGTGTCTCGAGCCATGTTATTGCTTTACTTACTGCCATGACTTCCAGGGTCAGGCTACTTGTGGTTTCAGTGAAAGCACCAGAGTCCTCCTTCACAATTCTCCCTCCGGCCCGAGCTGTAAAGGCCCATGAGCTTCTCACATGGCCGGACGACCGACCCATCTGTGTAGATGACCGCGTCACCGTCTAGCGAATTCTCGAAAATCAACGCTTGTACTTCAGCCTCAACAGCAGCCGGATTTTCTTGTCTGCATTTTCTATCTAGTTGGATGCACACTGAAAAGGATGTGCAGAAGTCTGTTGGCACTTGCACCACTCCTCGCCAGGTTCTAAGTCCTCAAGTGAACACACCTGTTGAAGAATGTCTTCGGCTTGACCCATCCACGACCGTCCTCTTTTTAACCTGCTGCCCTTCACCTTCCTAATTTCACTATGCAGTGGATGTTGTGTGTTTGCGTTAATTCTGCGTTAGGCGCGTGCCCTGCAAACTTGTATCTCTCTCTCAATGGTTGGAAATCAAGAAGGTAGCGCATCGCCCTGCATGCTGTATCTCTGTACATCCAAGATAATGCGCATTGCTTCATTCTGTATCCTTTCATCCTTTCTATCTGCTTATGGCTGAGAGTCAGGATTGCCATTGCATACTCCAAACAAGACATGACCAGCCCCTCGTACAGAAGACATAGATGGCGCTGCTCACAGTTTGCTGCCGCCATCACCCGCATCGCTGCCAAACCCCGCTTGGCCTTTGTTATCACCTGGTCTATGTGCACATTATAAGCAAGGCTTCGATCAAACCGTATCCCCAGGTAATTCATTGCCTGCGTTCTTTCCACCGTCTCTGAACACAGCATTACAGTTGGTGTTGGATTGTTGACAATATGATTATTCAACGAGAACCAAGTCACTGTTGCCTTTGTTGGGTTGACCATTGCCCCAGCTTCATCACACCAAGTACTGTAACGTTCGTACTATAACGAACAGAGATGTAACTTCATAAATCATAAGATGTGTTTTTGAAAAACTTTTATAAAAGATTTTACGTTTGCAAGGGAGGTAAATGTGATTGTTTTTGACTAATTCTTTATACTTTCATAAATTGGGTGCGCACCCCTTCTTTACTATTTCTAACCCCATCTTTTCTGTCTATCCTGTGTTGTGTTGAGAAAGAATGAGAAGTTTCATAATGCCAAGTGTATACCAAACGATTTTTACGAACCATTCTTATGACCTAGATTTTTGTGATGAAACCTTGAAGAGCCAGAAACGAAGAAGAAGTATAACTTCATAGCGATTTGCTATTGTGCACAATGATAAGAGACAAGTGGAGAATTACTAGAAGTGAAAGTAGTTACTTAAGATAGAGTTAGTTTGGGACGGCTTGGAGAAGAATATCGGGGGTTTAGAATAAGGGGGTTAGGAGTTAAGACTTTTGAAGAAGAAAAGTCTTTTTAAAGAAAGGGAGGTATAACAGAATGAGTACCATCTCTGTTAATAGGTTCGATGTGCAAACTTAGGGCACGGTTGAGCATCCTATAAGAACGTTACTAGGGATGCTCAAGCCGTGACGTAGGGTTTTTGGGAAGGTTAGTTACAGCTAAGGTCTGGAGAAGTAAACATCATACCATGTAGGCTGTGAACTATTCTACAGCTAATTGTGTTCAATAAAACCTTTTAGAAAACAACATCGGGACTCATGTTATAATCGTCCCTGTGCCTGTACTGTTACAGAACAGATTTTTCGCCGCACACCAGGATCTCGATTTGGATGTCGCGGACACATAACGAAAAGTACTGAAAAACAACAGCACAGCAGAGAACCTTCATCGAAATTTTTTATCAGCTTGCCGCGACAAGAAGGTATGAGTGAATAAACTTTTGTTAAATTTTCTGAATCAAAAGACCGGACCATTTTCTTGAAAGTTTCAAAACGAAGCATTTTTCTATGGCTAGTTGATTTGAAGCCATACGTATCAAGATTACTGAATGGAGCCATCATTGTAACTTGGTTGTTAGCATAATGAGCTGTTTCTCATCATAACCACCTGAAGTAACGTGATTTTCGTCAAAATGCTGTGAAGTTGGACCTGCCGTTATTACAGCCGTTCATTAACCTTGCGTTTGAAGGTCACTTACATACTAGGACTGTCCAGGGCAAAGAAAGTTTAAATCTTAAAACAGCCATAACCAACTCGAAAGTACATGGAGATGTCGTTTTGAAGGAGCCATTATCTTTCTCATATCATGGTTACCTGGGGCGAACTCAGAAGCCGTTACAGTCATTGAACCTTGACTGACCTTGAGTATCTGAAGTGAAGTCATCCTTAAACACGAGAGCTTATACTGAATCAAGTCGTGGTTGGTCATCAATGCAGCTGTCCTGAACTCTAGCGTATCAAAATGTTTTTCAACCAAAGCGATAACGTTAAGAGGAAACCTTCGGAAGTGGTTGGGCAAACTGGGTTGCCGACCTGCTGAAGAGGGGACCCTAACTTAAGTCGCTTCATTCAAGCTAGAGCTGTTTTCAAGTCGTCGCCTGGAAGGGCCCTGTTTAGGGTGAAAAGAAGATTCAAGGCTGGTGTGCCCATCCAAGGGTGAAAGTAGAAGCATTCTTCCCGCTGGAGAGGCCTGAGATGTCCGAGGAATGATGTAGATACCTGAAATTACGTCGCCGTTTGGAGAAATACAGGCAGCTTCAGATAACACAGACTCCAGACGTTTGGTTTATACGTGACCCTTGGCAAATAGAATTCTCAGCTGACGTACGTGGATTCACTTTCCTGTGGGACCAAGGGACGATACGATATATATAACGGTAATTAAGTAAGATTGATTGATTAATTTCAAACAGTCAATATTTAGAGGGAAAAAAACAAAACAGTTGCTTACGTTTTTTTTATGTAATTTAAATACGATCATATATCTAAATTGTTATAACTGTGAGTTTGCTTATATGAATTGATATTTCAGCACATTGCAATATGGCAGAAGAACAGAGTTCATTAGCACAAGTTTTGACTGGAGTAGGTACAGTAATAGGTAAACTCAACACAGTCATGAAACAACAAGGAATGGCAGCTGAAATTGTTAAATTTAGTGGACAGGCGAAGGACTTTAAGAAGTGGATAACTTCAATAGAGAAACATGCATATTTGGTGGCAGCAACAGATGAAGAAAAAATGAAACTTGCTTATCAGGCCACGACAGAACTGGTTTCTGATCATATCAGAAGAAAATTAGAAGCTAGGGTAGATGAGACATGGGAGCAGTTCAAGGATGATCTAGCCCATAAGTACGCTGAAATCACGGACCCACAACATGCGTTTTCAGTATTAAGACAATCCAAGCAAAACACTGGAGAAACTGTACAATTGTTTAGTGATAGATTGATCAACCTAGCTGAGGAAGCATTCCTGGGACAGAATGTACGAGGGGAGGAAGTGGAGCGGATGTTGGTTGGGATTTTTGTAGATGGTATAAAGTCAGATGGACTTAAATTTAAATTGATGAGAGAAAACCCTGAGAGATTATCACAAGCGGTAGATATAGCTGTACAGGAGGAGAATCTGAGAAGAAGATTTAGATTGAGGGTAGGACGAGAAATAGGAACTAGACGAGAAGACATGATTGAAGAGCCCATGGAAATAGGACAAACGAGGTTCAGATGGAATAGAGAAAGAGGAATACAGACGTTGCAGGAAGGCAATGAAAATGATTATGAAAGAAGAAGACAAATGAGAAATCCTATAAGAGAAACAGTAGGTAATACAAATATAGTCTGTTGGGGTTGTGGCCAACGCGGACATGTTCTTAGGTTCTGTGATAACAGGCGTGCTCAGCCGAATACACAAAATAGAAATGTCAATAACAGATCAAATAGGAATTTTGAAGACACAGAAGCTTTACAAGGCCAAGAACGCAGGAAAACTGGCGTCCCACCTATTGAATAGGACCTGCGGTAGGAGGGAAGATAACAAGGTCCCAAGATTTAAAGAATATTTTAATAACAGGTATAGCAGGACGAGTAGGAAGTGCTCTCAACTAGATGAAATCAAACAGTTTTCAGTAAATAAAACAGATCCCAGTTCATGTATAATAGAAATAAAGAAGTATAGAATTCGTACATTAATTGATTCGGGAGCTCAGGTTAGTGTAATTAAAGAAAGTTTTCTATACAAAATAATGAGAAATTGCAAAATATTCAGGAGTCATAAAAATCTTCACTTTGTTACAGGACAAAATTTACAAGTAGTTGGGCAAACAATAATAAATCTTAAATTAGGAGGGATCAACGTAAGACATCTTTTTCATGTAGTGAAAGATTTAAATAGAAATATGCTTATAGGTAGAGATTTTTTAATAAAAAACGGTGTAAGACTTTTGTTTGATCTGCATAAATTAAAATTCAAGGACGTGTATGTAGATTTAGAAGAGGACATGCACATATCAGCACTGGTTAGAGTTAAAATCTCTACGACGTTAAAACCACAGACGGTTAATTTGATACAGGCAAAGGTAAAAAGAAATCCGTATTATTTAGTAGGACACACAGTTAGAGTCACTGAATTGCAAAGGGAGGTAATTGATGAGCCTGGTCTAGAAGTTCCGGATGGAATAATATCATTAGATAAACACTTAACTTTTCCAGTAATGATTATTAACAACACAGGTAGAGAAATTAAATTGTACAGAGGGTGTGTAATAGCCAAAGTAGAACATGAGATTAACAGCATATTAGCAACAGATAAAGATAAAGTAGAAATGCCGAGAGTAAATCATTCAGAAACTCCTAGAGAAAGAATTAATAACAGACATAGACGTGGGAGAAAATGGAACATGCAGAATGATGAATTGATCCATCCATTCAGGAAAAATACACCTCAAATATATTCAGTAAACAAAACAACAAGAGAACAAGAATTATTAGCACAGTTAAAAACTCCACCAGAAAATAAGGAAATATTAGAACGACTTATAAAAGAGAATCAGGATGTTTTTGCAATTAATGACTTAGAATTGGGAAAGACAAAAACAGTTACGATGGAAATAGATACTGGAGATCATCCACCAATCAGTTTAAAACCATACAGAACTCCTCTAAGGAATAGAGAAATTGTTGAAAAAGCAATAGAAGATATGCTAAAAGCGGGAATCATAACAAGATCCAAATCAGAGTGGTCATCTCCGATAGTAATTGTAACCAAGAAGGACGGGAGTCATCGCATCACCAAGAATGTAGCTTACCCATTGCCGGTGATTGATGATATCCTGGGACTACTTAATGGGTCTACCTTCTTTACCACGCTAGACGCAAGGTCAGGATTTTGGTGTATACCTATGTCCCCAGATGCCCAAAAGAAAAGTGCTTTTTGTACACATGCAGGCTCTTACGAATTTTTACGAATGCCATTTGGAGTACGTACGGCGACCTTCTCATTATATGCTATTAATAAATCAAGTGTTAGAGGGTATGCAAAAGTTTGCATTGGCATACATAGATGACATTTTGATCTACACAGCAGGAGATATACAAGATCACTTGAAGCATGTAAAATTAGTATTTGACAGATTAAGAATACATGATGTTAAATTGAAGCTCAGCAAATGTGAATTTCTAAAAACAGAAACAAAGTATTTGGGGTACATCATTAATAGGGACGGAATTAAACCAGATCAGGATAAGGTAAAGGTTATTAGAGAACTACCTCCTCCAACTAACGTAAAAGAAGTTCGTGCGTTTATCGGTACATGTGGGTATTATCGTCGTTTTATTCCAAGTTTCTCAAAAATAGCAGAGCCTATTACTAACCTAACTGGCAAATACGCTAGATTTAAGTGGGATGATGAATGTCAAAAAGCGTTTGAGTTTTTAAAAAATAGCTTAACAGTAGTGCCACTATTGACACATCCAGATTTGAATAAACAGCTAATATTGTATACAGATGCTTCAGATAATGCTATAGGAGCATGTTTGGTTCAACCATATGAAGGAAAAGAATCTGGGATACCAGGAGTTAAAAATGAAAGACCAATCTATTTTTTGTCACATAAACTTAGCAAATCTCAGCGAAAATGGTCGACTATAGAGGAGGAGGCTTATGCTATCCATTATGCTCTTCAGAAACTTAATTATTATCTACATAACGCAAATTTCATCATTAGAACGGACCATATGCCTTTAAAATCTTTATTAGAAGCTCCAGTGCAGAACAGGAAAAATACAGACATGGGCGTTGAATTTGCAGGGGTACAACGCGAAAATAGAGTACGTGGCAGGTAAGAATAACACCTGTGCAGATTTATTGTCAAGAATACCGTATCCGGAGACATCAGGAAACACTGACGACGAAGGTGAACCTGAAATAGATGACCGAAACTGGCAAATAAATATATTAGATTCTGCCATACTAAATAGAGAAGATTTTAAGAGTTTACCGTCAGATCAAGAATCAGAACCTAGAGCAGAAGACCCACATTTAGTCCAAGTTAATATGAAAGAAGAACAAGAATTGGATCCGAAAGTGGTAGAAATAAAACAGAAATTAAAAGAAACGGGTGAGAATAAATATAAGAAGAATTATTTAGTTTTGCAGGATGACGATCAGTTATATTACGTGAATGAAAGAAACGAACAGTTAAGGAAATATATTCCAAAACATTTAGAAAGTGAAATTCTAAAGGCGTATCATGATGAAAACGGTCATCTCGGTCGTGATAAGTTAGTGAAAGCACTCACGAATAAATATTATTGGCCGAATTTATTTAAAACTGCTTGTAAATATGTCGATACATGTGAGAAGTGTAAATTAAGAAATATGAAAATGATCAAATGTCCCTTACAAGATACAGATATTCCACAATTTCCAATGCAGAAAGTGAGCTTAGATATATCAGGTCCTCATCCTAGAACACTATCGGGGAATTTATATATATTACATATTGTAGATTGCTATAGTTTATGGCCAGAAATTTATGCTATTCCAGATAAAACAGCAGATACCATCATTAATATTTTTCTACAGGAGTTCATACCAAGATTTAGTTGCCCACAGATCGTACTCACGGATAATGGTAAAGAGTTTGTGAATAAAAAATTTGAGAAGTTATTAAAAGATTTGAATATAAACCATATAAAGACCTCGTATTATAGACCTTCTTCAAATGCTAAAAACGAAAGACAACATAGAACATTGTACAACATTATAGCAAAGATTGTCGATGAACATGAAAAAGATTGGGATCTATTCCTGGGACCTGCACTAAGCGCAATTCGCACAAATCAAAATGAGAGCACAGGCTTTTCACCATTTTATTTATTGCACGGGAGAGAGCCTATACTACCAATTGACAATCTCTTAAAACCAAGACGTAAATATATGGGAGAGGATTTTCAAGAAGTTATTATACAAGAAATGCACAAAGCGCATGTAAAGTTAAGAAATAATATAATTAAAGCCAGAGAAAGACAAAAGAGGTACACAAACAAAAATACACAATTACAGGAATTCAAAGTAGGTGAAAGAGTTTATTACAAAAAGCATAGAAGAAACTCTAAATTTGATGCTCATTGGATTCCAGGGTATTATATTTTAGAAAGGTTAGGAAATGTCTCATACAGTATAAAGAACCAAATCACAGGACATGTAGCAAGGGCACACGTAGAGCACTTAAGAAGAGATAGTGAAGATAAGAGAAATAATAATAATAATTATTATTATTCCGACGACTTATATTCAGATGGACAACTCGTCAGGAGAGCTACAATACTCCCAGATCCCGTACAAAATAAATTAATAACAACACCAGTTGAAGATGATACTTATGAACAGACAACACCGAAGATGTTAATGAAAGAGGAAAAAGATACATATGATGGTTGTTATGATAGCGAAAAATCTATGGAGGAAGAGATAACCGCTCCATTTAAAAATACCAGACAAGCAGTGAAAAGAAGAATAGATAGACAGAGAGAAAAAGAAGTGAAAAGACAGAGGAGAATCAGAGAAAATTCATCAAGCGACGAAGACATACCACTACTTGAAAGGTCGTTAAGAAAGTATGATAGACAAATTAGATTGGATGTGGAAAGAAAAAAGTTAGGCGGCTGCTAGAGATAGACAGACAGAGGAAGAAGAAGAAATGGACGAAAATTCAGAATCTAATGGAGATAGTAGTATGAACGAAAATATTCCTTTACGAGAAGAGGAAGATATTGATGTGGAAATAGCGCTTATACAGAAAAATATGGTAAATAAATTGATAGAAAAGCTGCAGATGGCAAGATGACAATTTTATGCTTTAAAGAGGAAAGTAATAGTTGATGAAATACGCTAGCTGTGTATTACACGTGTGTTATAGAAAATGGTTTTATTGATGAGTTGTCTTGAGAAGTAGACATGACACTATATATTTAGGTATTAAGATAGGTGATATGGATGTAAATTCGAGTGTGACGTACTTTTATTGTAGTTTTATTGCCAATTGATTTTATGATTTGACTTGTTGAGTTTTATTAATAGATTAAGCTATTGTTAGTCCGTAAAAGTGACTAACAATGGATAGGATGTATGTCATATTATTTTGAAATATGTTTTTCTTTGAATGAGTTGATTACTTTATTTGATAAGAGGGGAAAGAAAAATGATATTTAAAAAACCTTGGGGGGTATGATATCCTGTTGTGATTTTATTTTGCTTGACTCATGATTTAAGTTAAATTGTCTTGTGTGTTTACAAATATGTTGAAAAGTTGTTTAAGGTTAAGTTTAGTTCACAAACAGTTATGGTATTGTCTAGAATAAAAGCAATACATGGGGCTTTATTTAAAACCCTTCGTTCAGAAAATAGTTAATAAACTACTGAGGACTAGAAGAGAGACACATTCTCTTTATGAATAATAAGTTCATGAGTACCTTGTGTTGGTAAGAAGACTGCTGTGCCAATCAGCATTAGTGTGTTAGAATAGAGAAGTTAATCATATAGTGGCTATGAAGTATTGGAAATATATGCCATACTTAAGTGACGGGGTTCCTACATAAATAAGAGGGTTCTGGGAAGTTAAAATAAGAGCTGCATTAAGTCAGCGTGGATTAAAGGTATATGGATTTGATGCCATATTGGGGAAGAAAACATTAACATGATTAACGTCTAAAGAGGCTGTGATAGTTAAACAAATATAAGAGGTTAGTTGATGGAGAGTAGATATTAAGGGGGCTGTGAATGGCAGTGCATATGGTTTGGTATAGGGTTAGATACATATATAAACAAGGATGATTGTCATGGGATCTGAGGGGGTAAAATATAGGAGCTGTGATAAACAGCGTTAATTAATTTAAAATGTTCATGGAATATGAACATTGTTATTGGTTTCATGGTTGGACGTGAGATAGGTGAAATACAGGCAGGGTTGTGGATGGCAGTACAAATATTGAGTATATAGAAGAAATTTTGGATCAACTTAATTTATAACGAACAGAGATGTAACTTTATAAATCATAAGATGTGTTTTTGGAAAAACTTTCATGAAAGTTTTTACGTTTGCAAGGGAGGTAAATGTGATTGTTTTTGACTACTTCTTTATACTTTCATAAATTGGGTGCGCACCCCTTCTTTACTATTTCTAACCCCATCTTTTCTGTCTATCCTGTGTTGTGTTGAGAAAGAATGAGAAGTTTCATAGTGCCAAGTGTATACGAACGATTTTTACGAACCATTCTTATGATCTATATTTTTGTAATGAAACTTTGAAGAACCAGAAACGAAGAAGAAGTATAACTTCATAGCGATTTGCTATGTGGGACAATGATAAGAGACAAGTGGAGAATTACTAGAAGTGAAAGTAGTTACTTAAGATAGAGTTAGTTTGGGACGGCTTGGAGAAAGAATATCGGGGGTTTAGAATAAGGGGGTTAGGAGTTAAGACTTTTGAAGAAGAAAAGTCTTTTTAAAGAAAGGGAGGTATAACAGAATGAGTACCATCTCTGTTAATAGGTTCGATGTGCAAACTTAGGGTACGGTTGAGCATCCTATAAGAACGTTACTAGGGATGCTCAAGCCATGACATAGGGTTTTTGGGAAGGTTAGTTACAGCTAAGGTCTGGAGAAGTAAACATCATACCATGTAGGCTGTGAACTATTCTACAGCTAATTGTGTTCAATAAAACCTTTTAGAAAACAACATCGGGACTCATGTTATAATCGTCCCTGTGCCTGTACTGTTACATTCGCCAGCTCTGTGATGAAGGGATTCGGATGCAGTTTGTAATCCTGTATACCCACGTTCTAAACTCAGCTGCGGGCGATTTGGCAGCGTTGGTGTTTTCATGAAATGGTATGTGTGCCAGTAGTTCAGAAAGCAATGGCAAACTACTGAACGTAAACTTGCCAAGAGATCACAACAGCAAAAAATGCTGGTGTTGACTGCAATGTTCTGTAAAGGATATGCAACTAACTTTTAACCATGTTTGGTCCAAACATACGTTTTGTTTAGCACTGAACCAGTTCTCATATCACATCCTCACTACTCACCCTTTAACCCACATCAAAAACTCACCACTTAATCACACACACACACACACAGAAGAATCATGACCACAATCACTAAAACATTCATTTAATCAGTGGAAAAACTCCAGTTCCCTTAACATCACTAAAGCTAAAAATACAAGAATTGACAAGTAAAGCCACAATCAATGCTAATTTGAAGAAACAAAAAAAACTAATGCGGTAAAATAGGGGGTATACACTAAATATATGTATGTATATATAAACCTGATTTCAACAAAAATATATGCATAAAATATAACAAGGGAAAAATCACAGGCTAATGTTTTGTATAGATGGTTGCAAATCTTTGCATACAGTCAAAGGTTAAAGGATCTGCAAGGCACATCATGTATTACTTGCATCTTGTAATCAGTTGTTCTCAATGTGATTTGTGATTATGTAATGTGTGTGTTATTTAAAGTGACCCAGGGATCTGTATTATAAAAGTTATCTAAAGAGACCCAAGTATCTATAATATAAAATTTATCTAAAGTGACCCCGGGATCTGCAATATAAAATATATCTAAAGAGACAATGTCAGTCTGTTATCCATAGTAAACCCAGGTATCCACAATGCCAATCTGCTATTTAAAATGACCCAAGGATCTGCAATGGCAATCTGTTATCTAAAGTAACCCAAGGATCTGCAATGGCAATAGGGTATCTAAAGTGACACAGGGATCTGCAATATCAATCTGCTTTATTCTTCTTTGTTCACCCCCAGACCACATTTATAACTCTTAGAAAAGCTAGTGGAACTTGTTATCTAAACTGACCACAGATCCCACAATGTTGATCTTTCATATCAAGTAATTTATCAATCTTCAATAATATTAAATTACCTTCCAATATTTGTAGACATCCCCCCCCCCCCCCCCCCCCCCCCCCCCAATGAAATTACATTTTACCCGTGGAACAAACACCATTACTACTTACAATATATTTTATCTATCATGTGGAAGTCAGGGAGAAACCACATTTTCCCAAGAATATGTTACGAGCAGGTCACAAAATCTGAATGGAGGAGTGTCATGTTCAGAGTCTTCATACAACCAGTTGTCGCACTGAATGACATAACATATATGTATTGTTCTCTTCCTTCCCCTTTACTTATGCTCCACACAACAACTTTATAAAAAAATATTGAAACTCTTTAGTGGTTTAGATCCTTGTAGAGGTAAGAGAATAAATTTAGTAGTGATAAGATCAATTCTCTAACAGTTAACTGATAGATTTATTCATGAGAAGTGATACAACAATTAGCTCCGTCTCTTGTTTTATAACCTGGGTGGTAGACCTCAACAGTCTGTACTCCTGTGTCTGTTACCAAAATGAGACCCCTCCTCCGTTTCCTGTAAACCAATTCGATTTCTTCTGAGTGGCAATTACTGTCCCACCCTGAGCCGCTGCCATCTGTGCTGCATTCGGGGCATAGCCTGGGGGCGGTGGCTGTTGTCAGAAAATGAATAAAATGTTCAGTACATGCTTAAACTAGTATTTCAAGTACCATATTCTTCTTCTACTTTTTTTGTGTTGATAAAATGTTCAGTAAATGCTACAACTTAGTATTTCAGTACAATATTCTTTCTTCTACTGTTTTTGATGAAATGTTCAGTAAATGCTTAAACTAATATTCAGTACCATATTATTCTTCTACTGCCTTTCTTCTTCTTCTTCTTCTTCTTCTTCTTCTTCTGCGTTCACCCGGATTTTTTTTTCCTCGGACATGATTGCGTTGTGCCTGTTTACAACAGAGCTGTGTTCATTGCACCGTTAGGCAGACACACCCGACTTCTGTGGCTACTGCCTTTTATCCCCCTAATGGAGCACAGGCCATAACCAACTTACACCGATGATCAATACTTTGTTGTTTCCTGTAACTCCATCTCCTGCCCCTGTTGTTCACCCCTATCTCTAATTCTCTTCTCTTGTGTTTAGATCTTCCTCTATTTCGTATGTCCTGTGGGTATCAGAAAGGTTTCTAATGAAACTTATTAACAGGTTTTCTCAGTATGTGGCCTATTCAACACCGGAATTTGTTCAGTTCGCTTAATTAGCTCTGCATGGGTGATTCTGTCATAACATGGTACTTCTACTCTGCGCAAGCACCATTTAACGACTGTTTGCAGCAGTGGTTCTCAACCGGTGGGGAATTCCCCCCCCCCCCCACCCGGATTCTTTAGGGTCTCCTGGGTTGGGGGGGGGGGGGGGGGCGAATTAAGATTATTTCAAGATCACATTAATACAAGAACCGATTACGTGATATTGTTTTTACCTCCATACTCTACTGTTCTGTACTTCTTGCCCTTCTGAAATTTATTTTATAACGTAATTAGATCCGTAAATCACGTTTTATGTAGACGTCTAGACTTGTTCTAGTATGTGTTATTAAATTTAGCTTCCATTTTTACGTATACTGTGGGGGGGGGGGGGGGGGAGAGAGAAGAATTTATAGGGAGGAAATACGGAGGGGAGGGGGAACGTTCTGAACATATGGTGAAGGGGTGCATGGGCCAAAAAAGGTTGAGAACCACAGGTTTATAGGCTACAAGTAATTGTTTTAGTCTTTGTCCATGCTTCTGATTTATACAGCATTATTCATTTGATTCTAGATTTATTTTATTTCCACTTCCACTAATGTCCCAGTGCTGTGAAGGCTCCTCAGGCTTTTTGTCTTCTTATATATATATATATATATATATATATATCTGTTCCCCCATCATGGTCTACACTGCTACCGTACAATATGTGTACACTTCCACCACTTGAATGTGGTTTCACAGGGAAATTGGGTTATAATTTACTTCATTTCTTCTCATTATTTCTGTCTTTCCTGTACGGATTTGTAAACCTAATTGTTATGACCTCTCATTGTGTGTTTAATGTATCTTGCATCTGATTGTGTATGTGGGACAGGAAGGCAATGTCATCGGTGAAGTCCAGATCACCAAGCTGCTTTGTCAAGAGTCCAATTAATTTCATTTCAGGTGGTAGCTATTGTCTTCATAACCCAGTCTATAGTCACTAAGAATAATAAAGGTGCCACACCCCCCATTCTTATTTTTAAGCTTATAGATCAGTCTGCCTCATGAAGAACTCTGCATTTCGTATCAGGTCATGTTCTTCTGTGGGATCCCATAGTGCCACGACAATCTCCAGAAATTCCTGATCAATGCTGTCAACAGTCTTTTTATAGTCCACAAATCCCATATAAAGTGGAGAATTCATTTCAATCCTTTGCTCTGTTATAACGTGTAATGCACTAGCTATTTGGTCAGTGCACCATTTGTTTGTCAGTAGCCTGTACTTTTAGCATAAATATCTTGATTTTTCCAAATTAAATTGTGTGAAATACAAAATCAGTTTATCAGCAACTTAAATTGTTAACAAAATACTAGTAGCTTTGTATTTCAGCAACTCCAATTGTTACACAAATATATACTATTTTAAGCAATTCAACTTGTGGCAAAATTAAAGTTTCAGTAAATTAAAAATGCCCAAAAATATTTCCCACTCACAATATGGCACAAATATAATAAAGTATTCACTTACATCAGAAGACATTATTTGTGTACATTATGGTACACATATTTAGTATTTCAGTGTTCTGACCACTCACATTATGGCACAAATATCTAGTATTTCTGTATTTTGACAACTTAAAATGTCACACAAATATGTAGCATTTAAGAAAGTTGAAATGTGGCAAAATGATCTAGCACATCAAAATATACCATCAGACCCTGTATAAACATGGTAGCTTCTTCTTTGTATGCCTTTCATCTCCCAATGGAGCATAAACATTCAATGAATTCAGCCAAGCCCTTTGTAGATGTGTTCATGACTGGTTGGATTTCCAGGTCAAATTGTCAACAGGATGCTAACCTCCTTTAGTCATCTCCTTTGACTTGGATGGTAGACTACAGTGTTACTATTCTTTGCTTCCCTTAACAGGCCATGGTAACACAGAGGCAGACATGGTAGCAGGCAGATAAATTTCAACTGATTCAACTTGTGCAGCTTCCCAGACTTGTAAGCTCTTTCCTTTGCTGCAAGTACAAGTTGTTTCCATTCCTTTCTGTCTGAAGTCATTTTCAGTCAGAATTAGTTTCTAGAATTTTTGTGCTCTTGTAAATGAGGTTTTGATTTACATGCTAAGAGTGCCAACACAATGAACACAACTTCCAACCTGATGGTCAAAGTTGATAGACCCAAAACCTACAACCTGATGGTCAAAGTTGATAGACCCAAAACCTCCAACCTGATGGTCAAAGTTGATAGACCCAAAACCTCCAACCTGATGGTCAAAGTTGATAGACCCAAAACCTCCAACCTGATGGTCAAAGTTGATAGACCCAAAACCTCCAACCTGATGGTCAAAGTTGATAGACCCAAAACCTACAACCTGATGGTCAAAGTTGACAGACCCAAAACCTACAACCTGATGGTCAAAGCTTATAGACCCAAAACCTACAACCTGATGGTCAAAGTTGATAGACCCAAAACCTACAACCTGATGGTCAAAGTTGACAGACCCAAAACCTACAACCTGATGGTCAAAGCTTATAGACCCAAAACCTACAACCTGATGGTCAAAGTTGATAGACCCAAAACCTACAACCTGATGGTCAAAGCTTATAGACCCAAAACCTACAACCTGATGGTCAAAGTTGATAGACCAAAACCTACAACCTGATGGTCAAAGTTTACAGACCAAAAACCTACAACCTGACGATGGGATTCTCTGTCAAAGCTTATAGACCCAAAACCTCCAACCTGATGGTCAAAGTTTATAGACCTAAAACCTCCAACCTGAGAGCTAAAATTTATAGACCCAAAACCTCCAACCTGATGAAGGGATTCTCTGTCAAAGCTTATAGACTCAAAACCTCAAACCTTATGGTCAAAGTTTATAGACCCGAAATCTCAAACCTGTCAGAGTTTATTACTTTAGGTATTAAAGGCATCCAATAACTTGTTGGTCACGTTATGAGAAGAAATAAATTGGAGAACTTGGTGACAACTGGCAAGATCGAGAGGAAGAGAACAAGAGGAAGGCAGAGAAGTAAATACCTGGATAATTTGGCCACATGGTATGGTTGAGACCAGAACACTGAGCTGATCCACGACTGTTGATCATGTGAGATGGCGAGACATGACCGCCCACTCTTACCGGCATGGCACATAATGATGATGAGTAAGGAACAATTTAGGGTCACAGTCTCAAATAAGTCCCTCATCCTTACACTTACACCAAGTGAGTATGGAAGACTGCAGGCAGCGGGATAAAAGCATTTAAAACAAATCATGTGTAGAAGTCTTTCAAGAAAGGGAAGAAAACATAAAGCATGGGCAACATCCAGAACCCTTTAAAAGTATCAAACAAAGAGGCAGATTTAAGCAATAGCAAAACCAGAGCTACTTAAGTCAGAGCCCACGAGAAATATACATACAGATGCTAATGACATTCTGAAGCTGATAAGGGCAGATAAAAGACAATATTTAGATGCCACATCCTACAAACTAGTAAACGTAAAATTTGCCTAGAACATCAACAGCAGCTGAAAAATGCTGGTGTTGACTGCAACATCTTGTAAGGGATATGCAACATTAAAAAAAAAAACATCCTACAATAGACCAAATATGGCTCTTAAAGGCATACTATCTACGGCCTGATAAAATACCCTTACATTTCAAACTACAACATCCTGCAGAAAACAGTGCATGTTATACAAGAAAGAAAACTGCAGACAAAAGCTGTCTTCCCTGGACTCTCAACTAATCATGATCACAGACTACGCACACTGAGTACATTACCGGAATGTTCTGTGAGGCGATACCATCAAATCTTGCACCGGCATCAAACTGTGCAGCTGCGATTGGTGGTGCACTGTAGGCGAACCCTTGCTGAACAGGGTAACCAGGGTTATACTGTACAAGAAGCAATAACAAACAATGAAATATAAGTCCATACAATCATGATTCACTAATACTAAAATACTTCATCAATGAATGGTAACAAGTTCCATCATTAAATTATGAGGATCATCCAGTAAGTATCCAGACAGACAGAATTTCTAGATAACCATGAGATATGAATTACGTGTAATATTTTTCGATGCAGTCACCTGCCACTGCAACACATTTCTCCCATCACCCCACAAACTTGTGTATTCTGGCAGAATAAATGTCTTTGGCTGGTCTTAGAGCCAATGACAGAAAGTGAGATAGACAATGAGAGCACATGAGGTAGAAAGTGAGACAGACAGACAGACAATGAGAGCACATGAGGTAGAAAGTGAGACAGACAGACAGACAATGAGAGCGCATGAGGTAGAAAGTGAGACAGACAGACAGACAATGAGTGTGCATCAGGCAGAAAGTGAGACAGACAGACAATGAGTGTGCATCAGGCAGAAAGTGAGACAGACAGACAGATAGACAATGAGAGTACATGAGGTAGAAAGTGAGACAGATAGACAATGAGAGCACATTAGAAAGGCATAAAGTGAGACAGACAGATAGACATTGCAAGTGCATCAGGCAGAAAGTGAGACAGTCAGACAGACAATGAGAGCACATTAGAAAGGCAGAAAGTGAGACAGACAGATATAAATTGCAAGTGCATCAGGCAGAAAGTGAGATAGATAGACTTTGAGAGTGCATCAGGCAGAAAGTGAGACAGACAGATATAAATTGCAAGCGCATCAGGCAGAAAGTGAGAGAGATAGACTTTGAGAGTGCATCAGGCAGAAAGTGAGACAGACAGACAATGAGACAGGGTAAGAAAGACAGACAGAAAGGGAATGACTTCAACTGATGCCCTGGATGAAGATTACTTACAACTGGTTGCCCGTAGCTGACGTACGGAGGCGGGGCAGCAGTCATCATAGTACTGGATGGATAGTGTTGAGGCTGCGCGGACACACCTGCCCACAAACAAATGTCATGACAAGTACAAATCAAGGAGCTCAACATGAAGGAAAGGGATGCACATAAACAAACATAATAAACAACATTAATGGGTCACACAAAGGCATAACAAAAGGCAATAATAAAGAAGCTAGAACTGTTATTTTTTGTTTTACTTAATACAGAATTACAAACGTATTATAAAAAAAACTATGCACTTATTATCATCACCAAGATTTGCCCTGCCAACTGGCATAAGCATTTATGTATCTCAACATTTCTCGGCCTTTATTATGTTTTAATGAAATAGCTACATGTCAGCTACATTTAAAAAACAAATCGTATTCTCTTCCTCCGCACAGAAATATGGAGAGAGTATTTGACTGCCTGTGACTCTTCTTCTCTTTTATCCTCCACGGAAATACTGGCCCTCAAACAACATGTGCCAAACTGTCCTGGCCCTCAAACAACATGTGCCAAACAGTCCTAGCCCTCAAACAACATATGCCAAACTGTCCTAGCCCTCAAACAACATGTGCCAAACTGTCCTAGCCCTCAAACAACATGTGCCAAACTGTCTTAGCCCTCAAACAACATGTGCCAAACTGTCCTAGCCCTCAAACAACATGTGCCAAACTGTCCTAGCCCTCAAACAACATGAGCCAAACTGTCCTGGCCCTCAAACAACATGTGCCAAACTGTCCTAGCCCTCAAACAACATGTGCCAAACTGTCCTAGCCCTCAAACAACATGAGCCAAATTGTCCTGGCCCTCAAACAACATGTGCCAAACTGTCCTAGCCCTCAAACAACATGTGCCAAACTGTCCTAGCCCTCAAACAACATGTGCCAAACTGTCCTAGCCCTCAAACAACATGTGCCAAACTGTCCTAGCCCTCAAACAACATGAGCCAAACTGTCCTAGCCCTCAAACAACATGTGCCAAACTGTCCTAGCCCTCAAACAACATGTGCCAAACTGTCCTAGCCCTCAAACAACATGTGCCAAACTGTCCTAGCACTCAAACAACATGTGCCAAACTGTCCTGGCCCTCAAACAACATGTGCCAAACTGTCCTAGCCCTCAAACATGAGCCAAACTCTCCTAGCCCTCAAACAACATGTGCCAAACTGTCCTAGCCCTCAAACAACATGTGCCAAACTGTCCTAGCCCTCAAACAACATATGCTAAACTGTCCTGGCCCTCAAACAACATGTGCCAAACTGTCCTGGCCCTCAAACAACATGTGCCAAACTGTCCTAGCCCTCAAACATGAGCCAAACTCTCCTAGCCCTCAAACAACATGTGCCAAACTGTCCTGGCCCTCAAACAACATGTGCCAAACTGTCCTAGCCCTCAAATAACATGTGCCAAACTGTCCTGGCCCTCAAACAACATGTGCCAAACTGTCCTGGCCCTCAAACAACATGTGCCAAACTGTCCTAGCCCTCAAACAATGCCACGAGCCAGATGCCCGCGGTTGACGTCATTAATAATAGATAGAGAATCCTGAAGCCAAATGTTTACAAATATTTAGGAGACTAGGGATAAACGGGAAGTCGTCACTCTGACGTGAGAAAAGGGAGACGCTTCGAGAGGAGACAACAAGACGGCTGGGTTTCTGTGGGCTCAGTGCAGAAGAGGAAGATCTGGACGACACAATGTTTGAGAAGATCGGCAGCTGAGCTGAGAAAGGACAGGGATGAAATGTTCACGAAGATTCACTAAGTGAGAGGACCAGGACAAGGAAATCCTTAGACGAGTTTAGAAAAACCTACTACACGGATTTGAACGAAGGACATCGCTGACGCAATGGTGGAATTGAGAGCTGGTTCGTAGATAGTTAAATAACCACCCGTCCCTGTCTTAAGGGCAGGTTATATTCTAGAACAGTCTCTTGTGTGTAATTCTGCAGTGCATTAATAAATGCCTTTTAATTGCCGTCGGCTAGTTCGTGTCGGTTCATCAAGGTGAGTTGGTTTACAGTTGATTTATTTAACGAGCTTCATTAAAGCCTTTGATTCCCGTTTGGAGTTCATTTGGGAGTTATGCTTTAAGACACGTGGGGACTTGGATCCGGCAATCACTAGTGATCAATTGTACACAAAAGATTCCCACTAATAAGGCTCAAATACTCATAACAGAAAATGCACACCAGGATTTCGATACGCACGATGCAGCACAGAACACATGAACGCTGAGTACGCGTTAAGATGGCAGTTATTGTAAGTTGGAATGACAACAGAATTTCAACACTCCGCAGAAGGTAAAGAGTCATTACACTACTATGACTTGTAATCATTACACTATGGCGACAATTTAAGAACTCGTGTGTCGGCCCGAATAAGACAATAAATCCACTACTATTGTTAAGACAGTCAACAACGTGTACGCATAAACCTTATTTATACACTGGTGCGCACGATTAGAAACAATTAACAAACATCAATTTTAGGAGGAAAGAATGTATGCTATTTTTTGGACAATAGTAGCAAACTAAAGATGATTTTAATAGTCTCCAATTCTGAGAAACATGGACATTATCAGCTTTAATAGAATACTGAAGAGAGATTCTACAGATTTGAAACAAAGAAAGAAAGAAAGAAAATGAATGAAAGGAAGAATAAAAGAAAACAATAAAGAAAAATAAAATGGGATGAAAGTTTTAGGTTCATACCAACACATAATACACTACAGACACATTAGGGTCTTATTACGTAGTTATTCCAGATATCACTGACATAGATCTATACTTTTCAGAGGTATTCACACTATCTCATATCTCTATACTCAGTTGTGTGGAAAATATTTCAGTTCTCTATTCGTCGGATAATGGTTCTTAACAATATCTTTATTGGAGAACTTAATAAATTATTTGATTTAAATATTTATTCTTGTTGAATCAAGATTGTATATTATAATTCTGATTTATTATATTATAGGTCTTGAATCTGTAATAGGTATGATTCGTGAAGATCTGCAAATTCTAGTCAATTAGAATATTTTTAAAGATATCATTAATCGTCTTAATCTTTGGAATCAGTTCTATTTCTGAATGTTTATCTACGTTAGTTATATATTAGTTAGGCTGATTGAATATATTTGAATGCACCTGATTCGATAACAATTTACATAACAAACAACAAATTATTTGCATAATATTATTAGGTATATACATATGTTGTCAATTTTTCGTTTATTGGCAGAGACATTATGAAGCCAGTCATCGTTGTCACTTGTTTTACTGGGAGGAATGTGGAATCAACAAGCACATCTTCAAACTTATTATCTGTTGGGATTATTGACTGACTTCTGTCTACACTCCTCCCTTCTGTCTTCCCTTCCATATATCTATTTCTTTCACTCTCTCTGTTATTCCCTCAACACATACTCCGACAACAGTTCCTTTCAACGATAAATAAAAGATTTATTAATAAAAACTATGTCTGGTGTATGTATGGGCTGTGTAAGCGTAGTTGATAGTGTATTCTATTGTTGGTGCCAGAATGAACTCTGAATGTCTAGCAGCGGTGTCACATCTCGCCCACTCATTATGCAAAACCACAGGACAGCACATCAAACAGGAAAGATCTCACCCTGGATGATCCGTATGCTTGAGTCTGACGGTAAATCCGTTATTGAATGAAACAAAACTGTTCACCACTGGATCACTGTACAGTAATAATATTCCAGTAAGTTTATGCCTTTGCCCGAGTCTGTTTCATGAAGGTAATTATCCAACATCGGAAAAAACCACATCACCACAGTTCGGCATATTGTCGTTAATGAGTAGCAATGTTTTTACTTGTCTATTCTTTCTTCACTAGGCATACAAGACGTATGTAGTTTTATTTTGCTTTGCTTTCTGCAAACTTATATTACTTTTTTCCTTATTACTTTGGTTATCTGGATCTTCTTTTTCAAAGTTCCTTTAAAAGTATAGTTTATTTCTTATTTGATCCTGTCTAATTTATTACTTGGTTTATTGGGGTATTTGCTCTCCCCACAAATGAAATGCCTTGAGTTTTTGAACAACGCTTTTTCCAGCACACAAGAAGTATGTGTCTATCTTCTCTGCTATATCCCGATGGGAGTTGGAACCTGTGAAAAGTATAACAGATCCAGTGATAAGCGTCCGCCACTTACTACTACTTATGCAAGTGTCCTTCTCCAGCCATAATGACAAGGCTTCCGAAGTAAACACCCACATAAGACATATGAATTCACCAAAGTCTAAACTATTCCCTAATAGAAAGCAATGGTAAACGCTATGCACACACATCTATTTTCCTATGCTAAAACTATACTCTAATATATTAATACCTTATATATGCACTTATCCTCCTGGAATCGAAATACACTAGCGAATAACACACTAATATCCCATATTCTTTCAACCATTTGGGACGTGTATTTCTTTCCCCACTCAGGAGGCATAGATCATTCAGCCCAGTTTGGAACACACACTAACCAGAAACTCCAGGTTCTGCTATTTATAACGAGTGTCCCATCCTCCGTTGATTGTTTGATCTACAATCAAATTTGCCTTAGCCTTCCCATCAAAAAGCGGTGAAATCACGTAGTGGTTAGTTGTTCGTTTCTCTCCGTTGTTACGCTGTTCTCCTGTTAATCGCTGGTCGCACTTCAAAGAAATCTATGCTTTGATCACCGTCTTTCTGTTCCCAGTTTTTCTGTCCGTTTGTTTTCCCGTTGGCCGATACGAGCGGCAGTCACTGACCTCGGCACATACCTGTATCCTATTTTTATATTCGGAGGTCAATGTTCTTTACTTTATTCCTCCTCTCAGAATGAAGTACACACTGGTTAACCCTCCTCCATTGCATTTTGATCTGTAAGTTATCAAGGAATCACTAAACTGCAGTTTTTCTGTGACAATCGTGTTCATTAGATCGAGTCGATGATATGGACTATATGATATGGACATTGAACTGGTCCAAATCAACAGAGATCGAAATCGCATTGATGACGATTCGGTGACATTTATGTTGAACTTTGATAATTAGATATGATTACGATGATCACTGTCATGTGATTAGCTACACATGAAATCACTATTGTGTTAGTTATATTAACTATTTATTATTAATATAAACACTTATGTAGAGTGATAATTAATTATTAGCATGATGATATTGAGATACTATTGTAGTAGATAGATTAATTTAGATTAGTTTTGTCGTCAATTAAAGTTGTTCACAAATTTAAATATGTATTTATTAGTATTTATTGATATGATTTGGCATTATGTTCGCGCTAGCTCACAGCCGAAGAGTATGACACATGTTAATTTCACCATGAATTGCCAGGAAAGTGTTGAGAGTCAACGAATGCAACATATGACTACAACTATGACGGAGTACCACTACGGCCACATTCAAGGCAAAGGACCTCACTTATACGGAAAAGATCATAGCAAGAGAGACATATTGCAGCGAAAGTTATAAAGCAACCACTAGGGCTGACAGCTTGGTACCTATGAATCAAACACGTCCCCTACTCAAGTTTAGCTTGAGTTAGGACGCTTGATTGTAGAGTCAAATGAGGGACTAAATTATATAGATTTGTATGTTTAGTTAGTACAGCCTCCCCATGGGCTGACTACATGACGTCTACCGCGGGATTGTAGACAGGTGGGCATGCACGTCAATAATAATTTTTTTTAAATATTTTGTGTAGGATACATAGGGAACCATACAGTCGTACTTAGCATAGCTTTTAACATATTTCGTCTACACGATTATTGGCAGATTTATTCATTATGGTCTGGTAAAATGATGAGATCATTTTAAAGGTGAGGGGGGTGTAATGCCACGAGGCAGATGCCCGCGGTAGACGTCATTAATAATAGATAGAGAATCCTGAAGCCAAATGTTTACGAATATCTAGGAGACTAGGGATAAACGGAAATCGTCACTCTGACGAGAGAAAAGGGAGACGCTTCGAGAGGAGACAACAAGACGGCGGGGTTTCTGTGGGCTCAGTGCAGAAGAGGAAGATCTGGACGACACAATGTTTGAGAAGATCGGCAGCTGAGCTGAGAAAGGACAGGGATGAAATGTTCACGAAGATTCACTAAGTGAGAGGACCAGGACAAGGAAATCCTTAGACGAGTTTAGAAAAACCTACTACACGGATTTGAACGAAGGACATCGCTGACGCAATGGTGGAATTGAGAGCTGGTTCGTAGATAGTTAAATAACCATCCGTCCCTGTCTTAAGGGCAGGTTATATTCTAGAACAGTCTCTTGTGTGTAATTCTGCAGTGCATTAATAAATGCCTTTTAATTGCCGTCGGCTAGTTCGTGTCGGTTCATCAAGGTGAGTTGGTTTACAGTTGATTTATTTAACGAGCTTCATTAAAGCCTTTGATTCCCGTTTGGAGTTCATTTGGGAGTTATGCTTTAAGACAAACAACATATGCTAAACTGTCCTGGCCCTCAAACAACATGTGCCAAATTGTCCTGGCCCTCAAACAACATGTGCCAAACTGTCCTGGCACTCAAACAACATGTGCAAAACTGTCCTGGCCCTCAAACAACATGTGCCAAACTGTCCTGGCCCTCAAACAACATGTGCCAAACTGTCCTGGCCCTCAAACAACATGTGCCAAACTGTCCTAGCCCTCAAACAACATATGCTAAACTGTCCTAGCCCTCAAACAACATGTGCCAAACTGTCTTAGCCCTCAAACAACATGTGCCAAACTGTCCTGGCCCTCAAACAACATATGCTAAACTGTCCTGGCCCTCAAACAACATGTGCCAAACTGTCCAGGTCGTCAGACAACATGTGCCAAACTGTCCTGGCCCTCAAAGAACATGTGCCAAACTGTCCTGGCCCTCAAACAACATGTGCCAAACTGTCCTAGCCCTCAATCAACATGTGCCAAACTGTCCTGGCCCTCAAACAACATGTGCCAAACTCTCATAGCCCTCAAAAAACATGTGCCAAACTGTCCTGGCCCTCAAACAACATGTACCAAGTTGTCCTAGCCCTCAAACAACATATGCTAAACTGTCCTGGCCCTCAAACAACATATGCTAAACTGTCCTGGCCCTCAAACAACATATGCTAAACTGTCCTGGCCCTCAAACAACATGTGCCAAACTGTCCTGGCCCTCAAACAACATGTGCCAAACTGTCCTGGTCCTCAAACAACATGTGCCAAACTCTCCTAGCCCTCAAACAACATGTGCCAAACTGTCCTGGCCCTCAAACAACATGTGCCAAACTGTCCTAGCCCTCAAACAACATGTGCCACACTGTCCTGGTCCTCAAACAACATGTGCCAAACTGTCCTAGCCCTCAAACAACATGTGCCAAACTCTCCTAGCCCTCAAACAACATGTGCCAAACTCTCCTAGCCCTCAAACAACATGCGCCAAACTCTCCTAGCCCTCAAACAACATGTGCCAGACTGTCCTGGCCCTCAAACAACATATACCAAAATGTCCTAGCCCTCAAACAACATGTGCCAAACTGTCCTAGCCCTCAAACAACATGTGCCAAACTGTCCTGGTCCTCAAACAACATGTGCCAAACTCTCCTAGCCCTAAAAAAACATGTGCCAAACTCTCCTAGCCCTCAAACAACATGTGCCAAACTCTCCTAGCCCTCAAACAACATGTGCCAAACTCTCCTAGCCCTCAAACAACATGTGACAAACTGTCCTGGCCCTCAAACAACATGTGCCAAACTCTCCTAGCCCTCAAACAACATGTGCCAAACTCTCCTAGACCTCAAAAAACATGTGCCAAACTCTCCTAGCCCTCAAACAACATGTGCCAAACTGTTCTGGCCCTCAAATAACATGTGCCAAACTCTCCTAGCCCTCAAACAACATGTGCCAAAGTGTCCTAGCCCTCAAACAACATGTGCCAAACTGTCCTAGCCCTCAAACAACATGTGCCAAACTGTCCTAGCCCTCAAACAACATGTGCCAACCTCTCCTAGCCCTCAAACAACATGTGCCAAACTCTCCTAGACCTCAAAAAACATGTGCCAAACTCTCCTAGCCCTCAAACAACATGTGCCAAACTGTTCTGGCCCTCAAACAACATGTGCCAAACTCTCCTAGCCCTCAAACAACATGTGCCAAAGTGTCCTAGCCCTCAAACAACATGTGCCAAACTGTCCTAGCCCTCAAACAACATGTGCCAAACTGTCCTAGCCCTCAAACAACATGTGCCAAACTGTCCTAGCCCTCAAACAACATGTGCCAAACTCTCCTAGCCCTCAAACAACATGTGCCAAACTCTCCTAGCCCTCAAACAACATGTGCCAAACTGTCCTAGCCCTCAAACAACATATGCTAAACTGTCCTGGCCCTCAAACAACATATGCCAAGCTGTCCTGGCGATCAAACAACATATGCCAAGCTGTCCTAGCCCTCAAACAACATATGCCAAGCTGTCCTGGCCCTAAAACAACATGTGCCAAACTCTCCTAGCCCTCAAACAACATGTGCCAAACTCTCCTAGCCCTCAAACAACATGTGCCAAACTCTCCTAGCCCTCAAACAACATGTGCCGAACTGTCCTAACCCTCAAACAACATGAGCCAAACTCTCCTAGTCCTCAATCAACATGTGCCAAACTCTCCTAGTTCTCAAACAACATGTGCCAAGCTCTCCTAGCCCTCAAACAACATGTGCCAAACTCTCCTAGCACTCAAACAACATGTGCCAAACTCTCCTAGCCCTCAAAAAACATGTGCCAAACTCTCCTAGCCCTCAAACAACATGTGCCAAACTCTCCTAGCACTCAAACAACATGTGCCAAACTCTCCTAGCCCTCAAACAACATGTGCTAAACTGTCCTGGCCCTCAAACAACATGTGCCAAACTCTCCTAGCCCTCAAATAACATGTGCCAAACTCTCCTGGCCCTCAAACAACATGTGCCAAACTCTCCTAGCCCTCAAACAACATGTGACAAACTCTCCTAGCCCTCAAACAACATGTGCCAAACTCTCCTAGCTCTCAAACAACATGTGCCAAACTCTCCTAGCCCTCAAACAACATGTGCCAAACTCTCCTGGCCCTCAAACAACATGAGCCAAACTGTCCTAGCCCTCAAACAACATGTGCCAAACTCTCCTAGCTCTCAAACAACATGTGCCAAAATGTCCTAGCCCTCACACAACATGTGCTAAACTGTCCTGGCCCTCAAACAACATGTGCCAAACTGTCCTGGCCCTCAAACAACATGTGCCAAACTGTCCTAGCCCTCAAACAACATGTGCCAAACTCTCCTAGCCCTCAAACAACATGTGCCAAACTCTCCTAGCCCTCAAACAACATGTGACAAACTCTCCTAGCCCTCAAACAACATATGCCAAACTCTCCTAGCCCTCAAACAACATGTGCGAAACTCTCCTAGCCCTCAAACAACATGTGCCAAACTCTCCTAGCTCTCAAACAACATGTGCCAAACTGTCCTAGCCCTCACACAACATGTGCTAAACTGTCCTGGCCCTCAAACAACATGTGCCAAACTGTCCTGGCCCTCAAACAACATGTGCCAAACTGTCCTAGCCCTCAAACAACATGTGCCAAACTCTCCTAGCCCTCAAACAACATGTGCCAAACTCTCCTAGCCCTCAAACAACATGTGACAAACTCTCCTAGCCCTCAAACAACATATGCCAAACTCTCCTAGCCCTCAAACAACATGTGCGAAACTCTCCTAGCCCTCAAACAACATGTGCAAAACTGTCCTGGCCCTCAAACAACATGTGCCAAACTGTCCTGGGCCCTCAAACAACATGTGCCAAACTGTCCTGGCCCTCAAACAACATGTGCCAAACTGTCCTGGCCCTCAAACAACATGTACCAAACTGTCCTAGCCCTCAAACAACATGTACCAAACTGTCCTAGCCCTCAAACAACATGTACCAAACTGTCCTAGCCCTCAAACAACATGAGCCAAACTGTCCTAGCCCTCAAACAACATGAGCCAAACTCTCCTAGCCCTCAAACAACATGTACCAAACTGTCCTAGCCCTCAAACAACATGTACCAAACTGTCCTAGCCCTCAAACAACATGTGCCAAACTGTCCTGGCCCTCAAACAACATGAGCCAAACTGTCCTAGCCCTCAAACAGCATGAGCCAAACTCTCCTAGCCCTCAAACAACATGTGCCAAACTGTCCTGGCCCTCAAACAACATGTGCCAAACTGTCCTAGCCCTCAAACAACATGAGCCAAACTCTCCTGGATCTCAAACAACATGTGCCAAACTCTCCTGGTCCTCAAACAACATGTGCCAAACTGTCCTAGCCCTCAAACAACATGTGCCAAACTCTCCTAGCCCTCAAACAACATGTGCCAAACTCTCCTAGCCCTCAAACAACATGTGCCAAACTGTCCTAGCACTCAAACAACATGTGCCAAACTCTCCTAGCCCTCAAACAACATGTGCCAAACTGTCCTGGCCCTCAAACAACATGTACCAAACTGTCCTAGCCCTCAAACAACATGTGCCAAACTGTCCTAGCCCTCAAACAACATGAGCCAAACTCTCCTAGCCCTCAAACAACATGTGCCAAACTGTCCTAGCCCTCAAACAACATGTGCCAAACTCTCCTGGCCCTCAAACACATGTGCCAAACTCTCCTAGCCCTCAAACAACATGTGCCAAACTCTCCTAGCCCTCAAACAACATGTGCCAAACTGTCCTAGCCCTCAAACAACATGAGCCAAACTGTCCTGGCCCTCAAACAACATGTGCCAAGCTGTCCTAGCCCTCAAACAACATGTGCCAAACTATCCTAGCCCTCAAACAACATGTGCCAAACTGTACTAGCCCTCAAACAACATGTGCCAAACTCTCCTGGCCCTCAAACAACATGTGCCAAACTCTCCTAGCCCTCAAACAACATGTGCCAAACTGTCCTGGCCCTCAAACAACATGAGCCAAACTGTCCTGGCCCTCAAGCAACATGTGCCAAACTATCCTAGCCCTCAAACAACATGTGCCAAACTGTCCTAGCCCTCAAACAACATGAGCCAAACTGTCCTGGCCCTCAAACAACATGTACCAAACTATCCTAGCCCTCAAACAACATGTACCAAACTGTCCTAGCCCTCAAACAACATGTGCCAAACTCTCCTGGCCCTCAAACAACATGTGCCAAACTCTCCTGGCCCTCAAACAACATGTGCCAAACTGTCCTGGCCCTCAAACAACATGAGCCAAACTGTCCTGGCCCTCAAACAACATGTGCCAAACTATCCTAGCCCTCAAACAACATGTGCCAAACTGTCCTAGCCCTCAAACAACATGTGCCAAACTCTCCTAGACCTCAAAAAACATGTGCCAAACTCTCCTAGCCCTCAAACAACATGTGCGAAACTGTTCTGGCCCTCAAACAACATGTGCCAAACTCTCCTAGCCCTCAAACAACATGTGCCAAAGTGTCCTAGCCCTCAAACAACAAGTGCCAAACTGTCCTAGCCCTCAAACAACATGTGCCAAACTCTCCTAGCCCTCAAACAACATGTGCCAAACTCTCCTAGCCCTCAAACAACATGTGCCAAACTCTCCTAGCCCTCAAACAACATGTGCCAAACTATCCTAGCCCTCAAACAACATATGCTAAACTGTCCTGGCCCTCAAACAACATATGCCAAGCTGTCCTGGCCATCAAACAACATATGCCAAGCTGTCCTAGCCCTCAAACAACATATGCCAAGCTGTCCTGGCCCTCAAACAACATGTGCCAAACTCTCCTAGCCCTCAAACATCATGTGCCAAACTCTCCTAGCCCTCAAACAACATGTGCCAAACTCTCCTAGCCCTCAAACAACATGTGCCGAACTGTCCTAACCCTCAAACAACATGAGCCAAACTCTCCTAGTCCTCAATCAACATGTGCCAAACTCTCCTAGCCCTCAAACAACATGTGCCAAGCTCTCCTAGCCCTCAAACAACATGTGCCAAACTCTCCTAGCACTCAAACAACATGTGCCAAACTCTCCTAGCCCTCAAAAAACATGTGCCAAACTCTCCTAGCCCTCAAACAACATGTGCCAAACTCTCCTAGCACTCAAACAACATGTGCCAAACTCTCCTAGCCCTCAAACAACATGTGCTAAACTGTCCTGGCCCTCAAACAACATGTGCCAAACTCTCCTAGCCCTCAAATAACATGTGCCAAACTCTCCTGGCCCTCAAACAACATGTGCCAAACTCTCCTAGCCCTCAAACAACATGTGACAAACTCTCCTAGCCCTCAAACAACATGTGCCAAACTCTCCTAGCCCTCAAACAACATGTGCCAAACTCTCCTAGCCCTCAAACAACATGTGCCAAACTCTCCTGGCCCTCAAACAACATGAGCCAAACTGTCCTAGCCCTCAAACAACATGTGCCAAACTCTCCTAGCTCTCAAACAACATGTGCCAAACTGTCCTAGCCCTCACACAACATGTGCTAAACTGTCCTGGCCCTCAAACAACATGTGCCAAACTGTCCTGGCCCTCAAACAACATGTGCCAAACTGTCCTAGCCCTCAAACAACATGTGCCAAACTCTCCTAGCCCTCAAACAACATGTGCCAAACTCTCCTAGCCCTCAAACAACATGTGACAAACTCTCCTAGCCCTCAAACAACATATGCCAAACTCTCCTAGACCTCAAACAACATGTGCTAAAGTCTCCTAGCCCTCAAACAACATGTGCAAAACTGTCCTGGCCCTCAAACAACATGTGCCAAACTGTCCTGGCCCTCAAACAACATGTGCCAAACTGTCCTGGCCCTCAAACAACATGTACCAAACTGTCCTAGCCCTCAAACAACATGTACCAAACTGTCCTAGCCCTCAAACAACATGTACCAAACTGTCCTAGCCCTCAAACAACATGAGCCAAACTGTCCTAGCCCTCAAACAACATGAGCCAAACTGTCCTAGCCCTCAAACAACATGTACCAAACTGTCCTAGCCCTCAAACAACATGTACCAAACTGTCCTAGCCCTCAAACAACATGTGCCAAACTGTCCTGGCCCTCAAACAACATGAGCCAAACTGTCCTAGCCCTCAAACAGCATGAGCCAAACTCTCCTAGCCCTCAAACAACATGTGCCAAACTGTCCTGGCCCTCAAACAACATGTGCCAAACTGTCCTAGCCCTCAAACAACATGAGCCAAACTCTCCTGGTCCTCAAACAACATGTGCCAAACTCTCCTGGTCCTCAAACAACATGTGCCAAACTGTCCTAGCCCTCAAACAACATGTGCCAAACTCTCCTAGCCCTCAAACAACATGTGCCAAACTCTCCTAGCCCTCAAACAACATGTGCCAAACTGTCCTAGCACTCAAACAACATGTGCCAAACTCTCCTAGCCCTCAAACAACATGTGCCAAACTGTCCTGGCCCTAAAACAACATGTACCAAACTGTCCTAGCCCTCAAACAACATGAGCCAAACTGTCCTAGCCCTCAAAAAACATGAGCCAAACTCTCCTAGCCCTCAAACAACATGTGCCAAACTGTCCTGGCCCTCAAACAACATGTGCCAAACTGTCCTAGCCCTCAAACAACATGAGCAAACTGTCCTGGCCCTCAAACAACATGTGCCAAGCTGTCCTAGCCCTCAAACAACATGTGCCAAACTATCCTAGCCCTCAAACAACATGTGCCAAACTGTACTAGCCCTCAAACAACATGTGCCAAACTCTCCTGGCCCTCAAACAACATGTGCCAAACTCTCCTAGCCCTCAAACAACATGAGCCAAATTGTCCTGGCCCTCAAACAACATTACCAAACTATATTAGCCCTCAAACAACATGTGCCAAACTGTCCTGGCCCTCAAACAACATGTGCCAAACTCTCCTAGCCCTCAAACAACATGTGCCAAACTCTCCTGGCCCTCAAACAACATGTGCCAAACTCTCCTAGCCCTCAAACTACATGTGCCAAACTCTCCTAGCCCTCAAACAACATGTGCCAAACTCTCCTAGCCCTCAAACAACATATGCCAAACTCTCCTAGCCCTCAAACAACATGTGCCAAACTCTCCTAGCCCTCAAACAACATGTGCCAAACTGTCCTGGCCCTCAAACAACATGTGCCAAACTGTCCTGGCCCTCAAACAACATGTGCCAAACTGTCCTGGCCCTCAAACAACATGTACCAAACTGTCCTAGCCCTCAAACAACATGTACCAAACTGTCCTAGCCCTCAAACAACATGAGCCAAACTGTCCTAGCCCTCAAACAACATGAGCCAAACTGTCCTAGCCCTCAAACAACATGAGCCAAACTCTCCTAGCCCTCAAACAACATGTACCAAACTGTCCTAGCCCTCAAACAACATGTACCAAACTGTCCTAGCCCTCAAACAACATGTGCCAAACTGTCCTGGCCCTCAAACAACATGAGCCAAACTGTCCTAGCCCTCAAACAACATGAGCCAAACTCTCCTAGCCCTCAAACAACATGTGCCAAACTCTCCTAGCCCTCAAACAACATGTGCCAAACTGTCCTGGCCCTCAAACAACATGTGCCAAACTGTCCTAGCCCTCAAACAACATGAGCCAAACTCTCCTGGCCCTCAAACATGTGCCAAACTCTCCTGGTCCTCAAACAACATGTGCCAAACTGTCCTAGCCCTCAAACAACATGTGCCAAACTCTCCTAGCCCTCAAACAACATGTGCCAAACTCTCCTAGCCCTCAAACAACATGTGCCAAACTGTCCTAGCCCTCAAACAACATGTGCCAAACTGTCCTCGCCCTCAAACAACATGAGCCAAACTGTCCTGGCCCTCAAACAACATGTGCCAAACTATCCTAGCCCTCAAACAACATGTGCCAAACTCTCCTAGCACTCAAACAACATGTGCCAAACTCTCCTAGCCCTCAAAAAACATGTGCCAAACTCTCCTAGCCCTCAAACAACATGTGCCAAACTCTCCTAGCACTCAAACAACATGTGCCAAACTCTCCTAGCCCTCAAACAACATGTGCTAAACTGTCCTGGCCCTCAAACAACATGTGCCAAACTCTCCTGGCCCTCAAATAACATGTGCCAAACTCTCCTGGCCCTCAAACAACATGTGCCAAACTCTCCTAGCCCTCAAACAACATGTGACAAACTCTCCTAGCCCTCAAACAACATATGCCAAACTCTCCTAGCCCTCAAACAACATGTGCCAAACTCTCCTAGCCCTCAAACAACATGTGCCAAACTGTCCTGGCCCTCAAACAACATGTGCCAAACTGTCCTGGCCCTCAAACAACATGTGCCAAACTGTCCTGGCCCTCAAACAACATGTACCAAACTGTCCTAGCCCTCAAACAACATGTACCAAACTGTCCTAGCCCTCAAACAACATGAGCCAAACTGTCCTAGCCCTCAAACAACATGAGCCAAACTGTCCTAGCCCTCAAACAACATGAGCCAAACTCTCCTAGCCCTCAAACAACATGTACCAAACTGTCCTAGCCCTCAAACAACATGTACCAAACTGTCCTAGCCCTCAAACAACATGTGCCAAACTGTCCTGGCCCTCAAACAACATGAGCCAAACTGTCCTAGCCCTCAAACAACATGAGCCAAACTCTCCTAGCCCTCAAACAACATGTGCCAAACTCTCCTAGCCCTCAAACAACATGTGCCAAACTGTCCTGGCCCTCAAACAACATGTGCCAAACTGTCCTAGCCCTCAAACAACATGAGCCAAACTCTCCTGGCCCTCAAACATGTGCCAAACTCTCCTGGTCCTCAAACAACATGTGCCAACTGTCCTAGCCCTCAAACAACAGTGTGCCAAACTCTCCTAGCCCTCAAACAACATGTGCCAAACTCTCCTAGCCCTCAAACAACATGTGCCAAACTGTCCTAGCCCTCAAACAACATGTGCCAAACTGTCCTCGCCCTCAAACAACATGAGCCAAACTGTCCTGGCCCTCAAACAACATGTGCCAAACTATCCTAGCCCTCAAACAACATGTGCCAAACTCTCCTAGCCCTCAAACAACATGTGCCAAACTCTCCTAGCCCTCAAAAAACATGTGCCAAACTCTCCTAGCCCTCAAACAACATGTGCCAAACTCTCCTAGCACTCAAACAACATGTGCCAAACTCTCCTAGCCCTCAAACAACATGTGCTAAACTGTCCTGGCCCTCAAACAACATGTGCCAAACTCTCCTGGCCCTCAAATAACATGTGCCAAACTCTCCTGGCCCTCAAACAACATGTGCCAAACTCTCCTAGCCCTCAAACAACATGTGACAAACTCTCCTAGCCCTCAAACAACATGTGCCAAACT
>JACEFZ010004699.1:0-17445 GCA_014155875.1 Cepaea nemoralis
GTTTTCCTTCCCCCTTTTTTCAGGTTCCCCCCCAAACTCCTCAACAGGGTTTTCAATGGTCCTTTGATTGGACGACCAAACAGCAAAGTAGCGGGTGGTAGTCCTGATGAGCCATGAGGTACTTCCCGATAGGCAAAAAGTTCTGCTGGGATATATTCATCCCACCTATCATGTTTTACCTGTGCCAGTTTCCGGATCATTGTCATCAACGTGCCGTTGAAACGCTCTACTTGTCCATTGGTTTGAGGGTGGTAAGGCTTATATGTGTATGGTTAGAGTGGAACACCCTAAATACCTCCTCCATTAGTTTCCCACAAAACTGGGACCCATTGTCCGTCAGAATTTGATTAGGGAAGCCTAATCTTGTTAAGGCCTCCATCAGTGCGTCAGCCACTCGTTTCGAGTCAATTGTGGTCAATGGTATGGCTTCACCCCACATTGTACAGCAATCCACCATTGTGAGAATGTACATGTTCCTCTTCCTAGTCCTAGGAAGTGGACCCACGATGTCGATGGCTACCCTCTCGAAGGGAGAGTTCATGATGGGCATTTCACCCAATACCACCGGCGCTGTCCAGTGTTTCGGTGCCACCGTCTGGCACTCAGGACATGACTTCACATACCGACGCACATCACCGGTCATTCCCGGCCAATAGTAATGGCAGGAAAATCGCTGCAAGGTGGCGGCAATACCCATATGCCCACTAAATGAGATGGTATGTCCCATATGAACAATTTGGGAACGGAAGACCTTCGGGACCACCAACTGACCGTGTAAGTTGTCTCCCCTTCCGGCTCTCGTGTAGAGTATCCTATTCTTCATGTAGTACAGCCCCCGTTTTGGTGGATCAGCACTTCTCTGCAGCTTCTTGTAGCAAGGACGTAAGGTTGCATCCTCACTCTGGGCAGTTCGCAACTCCCCCGGCAATGGGTTAGTAACAATTGCTTTTGCCTGATTAGTTCTCGTCTGAGAGCGAGTCTGCATTGCTTCCATATGGATTGGCTCCCTGTGCATTCCCAGAAAGACATACCGGCAACCGAGGATGACGGGGGAAATAGGATCGGTCAATACAGCGGCCTTGATTGTGCCGGTGACATATCTTGATCGAATCTCCACTTTGGCGATTGGCAACTTCATGGCGACAGCACTCTTCTGTGCAGGCTGTATCTCCATGGTCTCACCTGTGAATTGTTCTGGGTTTACCAGATCCGCAGAAATCACGGCCTCCCCGTCCAGTCCAGTGTCGTATAGAACTCAACTTGTCGGCCGTTAACCTCTATCAATTCCACTACAGGTGGCTTATCCTGGTCTGGAGTCTCTTTCTCGGCCTCGAGCTGTTCGGTGGACTCCACCTTAGGTTCCACTGGACACACGACGAAATGAGAGTCTCCTGACTTAACCCTGCAGTCTTTAGTATTGTGCGTGATTCGACCTGCAGTGTTTACACCATTTCCCTGTCCTAGATTTTCTCGTGCCGGACTTTGGTGAGCTCTCCTGGTTGTGAGCTTCCTTGTCGACCTCAGCATTTTCAGTGGCAACCTCCTTTGGAGCCACTTAACATGCCGTGTAGTGAGGGCTCTTAGTCTTCGATTTGCATTCCCTCGTATTGTGAGAGGGCGACTTACAAATCTAACACCACCTTCTCCGTCCACTGTCTTTTTGGTGAAGAGTTCGAGGTGCTCTTGTTTCCTCCTTCGTTTTCTCCAAACTCTCCGCTGAAATTTTAACATATGGTTCCACTTTCTTGGTTCCTGTGCTTTTGGATTTCTTCCGGTCATGTTTCTCTTGACTTTTGGTGTTTGTGGAAAGGTTTTCTCCCGCCTCTCCATGTACCTCGACGAACCGTTCTGCCAATTTCATCACGATGTCAATACGCTCCGCCCCTTGTTCTCCCAAGAATGTCCTGAGAGGTTTCGACATTTGCTTTCGCATCTGGTCGCCTATCATGAGCTCTTCTAGACTGTTATAGTCATGCGCGAACTCAGGCAAATCCATCCACTTATGAAGATAGGATTTCAGACGCAGACTGTAGGCAGCAAACAACTCTCCCGGTTCTCGTTTCGCTTCTCGAAATTTTTTCCGGTAGGTATGTGACGTAACTTCGAAACGTTTCAGCAGAGCCGTTTTCAATTCATCGTAATTGTTCTCGTGTCCTGGTGGCAGGCGAGAATAGACCTCGTAACCTGTCCCGCGTAATCCCTGGGACAACTTAAGACACCATTTGTCACGATCCAGACCCATAGCAACAGACATGGCCTCGAAGCGTTGTAAGTACTGGTCGATCTTCTCTGTGTCTTCTTCGTAGACAGCCAAAGGAAACTTCATAGCATGGTAGCTATGTCCACTCCACTGGGGTTGAGCCAGGAAGAGAGGAGCCTCCCACTGCTCCCTCAGTTTCCCCACTAGATTGTCCTCTTAAGCTCGAGTTCCCGCATTCGGTGCTCATGCTCCCTTTTCTGAGCTTCTTGTTCAGCTTCCAATCTCTTAGCAGCTTGCTCCGCTTCAAGATTCTTAGCAGCTTGCTCAGCTTCAAGTTTCTTAGCAGCTTGCTCAGCTTCAAGTTTCTTAGCAGCTTGCTCAGCTTCCAGTTCTAACCTTTTAGTGGCTTGCTCAGCTTCTATTCTCTTAGTCTCTAACTCCATCTTTCTTAATTCCAACTCGACCTTCCGATCTTCCCTTTCTGCTTGACGAAAATCTCTCTCCACCTCCTGTATGTAATCTGTTAGTGCAGAACCCGACAAGCCCATTCCTTCCCCCTTGCCATTAGTTCTGCCAAATCTAATTTAGGAGTGGCCATATTTCAGAGAGGTGAGTCAGCAGGTTGAGTGTAAATTTCTCTAAACAATATATAGATATTAACTAGTTAAATTGTATCTATATATTTAACACCACACAGCACAACACAAAACAATCTCTCAATGATAAGAGTAGAATTAGGACCAAAGACCTATGTAGACGTGTGAAGTGTGAACAGGTAAGATATGTGTCTTAACTCCTATCCACATTCACCCTAGCTGGATCCTCATTAATCCTGATATCACCGTCCCGTGTCAAGAGACCCCGTGCAAGATATCCCGTTTCAGGCAATCCCCGTGTCAAGATATCCCGTGTCTAGATATCCCGTGTCGCGATATCCCGTGTCAAAATTATCCCGTGTCGAAATATCCCGTGTCAAAATATCCCATGTCGATCCCCCAGTATTGTCGTATTATTCTATGTGTCGTCCCTGGGGTGAGGGGAATCAACACCGACATTCTTTTAACCCCATATCAATATCTTGAGGATCTCCCAGCTTTCTGTCCACAACACCCCGTCAGTCCCTGGATCTCTCTCTCTCTCTCTCTCTCTCTCTCTCTCTCTCTCTCTCCTCTCTCTCTCTCTCTCTCTCTCTCTCTTACTCACTGAACCAAGCCCCTCTCTTCTTTTCCCAAAAACACACTACACAACACTGGCTCTAACAAAAACAACAAATTAGTTTAATAGAGAAAAGTGTCATGTATGTGCAAAGTGTATGTGAAGAATGTCTGTCGTATAATCTAGTGTGTATGTAGAGTCAGACCGAATAGCTCAGGAGCAAAGTCTGTTTCATCACTGTACTGGCCACACAACAGCACCATTTATGATGGACAGAAGACCTCACCCAACTGATGTGTCTCTCAGGCCAAGTGTCGACTTCCTCCGATAGTTCTTGGACAATCCGGATGCTTGGTCATCAATAATGGAAACAGTCCAATATTGATCATCAATCTAACACACACAGTGTAACTACTCTGTTCATAAAAGTTCTGTGATCAGAGAATCCTAAAAAATACTGTTACTGTCACTTTGGAAAACTCAATGTTAGTATTTAACTGTTCCTAGGAATTCACCAATTGTAACTCAAAATGTTAATTTTCCAGGTATTTATATCTACTAGTGTTCCTGGTACAGGTGTTATTGTCAGTGGCTTTATTTTTACTGTGATGTAAACTATCACTCAGGAAACACGCTTAAATAACCATCGTTTCCTGCTCAGCAGAGGCCAGGTTCCTGCAGACCCTCTGGGTTATGGGCCCAGTGCAAAAGCCTCTTAGTAAACTCTGCCTTCAATATCTCGAGCCATGACTTTTCTTCTAGCTTCTTGGTAAACCTAGTGGAATCCTGTTGAAGAGAGAACACACCTGGTGAAGAGCAACCCGATTCCGACCTTTATTAGGTGAGTGTAGGCCGACGGCAGCACTCAGATATATAACAGAGAACCAACCTCTGTCATAAGGCCGAGGAGCTCATCACATCGGTCTGAGTCATGGTAAGACAAGGAAAGACCTAGAGGAAAAGGGCAGAAACCCAGTATATACCCTACTGGAAGATCCTACCATTTGACATTTCCCCTATCCCCCCCCCCCCCCCAACCATCCTCAGAGTCTCCCGAAATATTATCCCACTACATTGTCCTTAACTCACTGAGTTAAATGATATCTCACACCAGCTAGTTTAAGCTACGCGATTAGGCTACTGTTGCCGACGCTCTTATAAGTACGTTCTATCAACGCACATTACTACACTCGATTCCTAAGAATAATCCAATGTAGGTTTATTTCATTAATTACCATATATTTATTCCGGTTTGAAAATTGGGACTACTAAATCACACGAAGGTAACATGTCCGCCAATGTAAATCGACAGAAGACACTGTAGTCCCTCTCCAGAATCAAACTCGGAATAACACACACGTCTTAGTTGTTTCACAACATTTGGTCGACTTCCCCAAAGTTGTTTATCCCACCGGTTTTAATACTGGGTCTGAGTGACGTCACAAAACTGTCCAGACACTAGACAGTCTAGAAGCTATTTTTCTCTCTTCCGTTTCCGACTTAATGTCAACAACTGACTGGTTGTCCCTTTCATCTGGGAAATCATCCGGTACTTCAAAAAGTCTTACCGGTCTGTAATCTAGAGAATTCTTGTCCCCACAACAAAAGATCCTGCCGACTTACATCCAGACAGTCCGTCTACCACATCAAAGGATGGCTGCCGCCTGCAGATGTATGGCGCGATAGTCTTCCCTCGATCAACCACACATTAAAGGATGCCGACTGTTTGTAGACGTTTGGCGCAAGATTCTGTCATCGATCGACCTCCAAGATTTTATGTGACACTGTGGTTGGACCCTTTCGAAGCATAGGGCCCTGCATTGCACCTGTCTGGGGGTCCAAAGCAAGGCGAACACCATAACATTTAGCAGTAGTCGACATATCTCATTACGCGTGATTGCGTAGCATCCTGATTTCTGTGATGCGCGTCCTGGCTGGTTGCCTCCGTCTTCAGCACCTTTCCTTCGCTAGATCAGACTGTATTCTTACTCGAGTTTAGGTTGTAGGCACGCACATGTCTGACACACATGTCTGCGCATGCATGTACGTGCATACACATCTAGAGCGTTCTGGTTATTTCTCGGCGCCAGTGAATCGCCGCCGCCCCGTCTCCTGTTAGTTAAAACAGTTCCGCCGCGAGAAGACCAGGAGCTTGACTTTTGCTGCATAGGTAATGAATGCACGAGCCATTGAGGTTTTTATGCACGATTGGGCGCTCACCCTAACCCCGATCCCGGCTACATACAGCAACATTTGGAACCATTTAATGCTAAAGTGCGAATTTATCGATTTTCATATAGAGAAATGTTTATCGACATGTGAAAATTTAATAAGGTTGATTTTATGAAAAATATGTATTTTTGCAATGAATACAATGATTTATTTTGCAAGAAAATATTAAATTTAAACATTTTTTGCTATTATAAATTATTTCTACATTTACAATGTTCAAATTAATTAATTTTTTTTTAATAGTCTTGATATATTGCTGAAATTTATTCTGAGTTTACTACTTGTTTTTCGAATATTTTATTTTCACACACAGTAGGAAGTAGGTTTTGTTTCATTTCCGTTTTAAAGTTTTGAACAATTCTAACTGTTCGAATTTTATTAAAACAATGAGTATCAGTAACAAACGTAAGATTGAAGATGAATGCCATGTTTTTAATGATGAATGGACAACTAAGTACTCTTTTATAAAAGTTGGTAGAAAATCAGTTTGCTTGTTGTGTCGTTAGTCAGTGGCTGTCTTCGATGAGTACAATTTAAAAAGACATTATCAAATAAAACATTACGATTTCGGATAAAATTTAACAACCGAAGGGATGGAAAGGAAATACCTGGAGTTGGTGAAAAATTTGGAGAAACAGCAAACTGTTTTCACTAAACAGTCTTCAATGCAAGATTCTGCAACTGAAGCTAGTCGTGGGCTGTCACACAGAATTGTAAAACAGAACAAGCCATTTGCTGATGGCGAGTTCATCGAGGAATGTTTGCTAGATGCAGCAAACATTATGTGTCCAGAACAAAACAAAAAAACACAGATTTGAAATTACTTTATCAAGGAGAACTGTGGTCAGACATGTTGACAAGATAAGTGACAATTTGATTCATAAACTTCAAGATGCAAGTAAACAATTTTTGTGGTTCTCTCTTGCATTTGATGAGAGTACAGATGCATATGTTACTGCCCAATTATTGATATGCATGGAATAAACACTTCTTTCAAACTCACTGAAGAGTTACTGAGCGTTGAGTCACTCTAAGACACAACCACAGGTCATGATATATTCAATGCTGTTACTAACTGTATTGAAAGAACTGGGTTGGATTGGAACAAGATGGCAAGTGTTACAACTGACAGGGCTCGTGCTTTGACTCGAAAAACATATAGGTCTGGTAAAGTTGATAAGTGATAGGATTAAAGCAGAATATCCAGACCACACATTATTACCACTTCAGTGTGTGATTCATCAAGAAATTCTGTGTAAAACTGTTTTGAATATCAAACATGTTATTGACCCTTTTGTCAGTGTCATCAACCTCATCGGATCAAGAGGACTTAATCACTTTTGTTCAAGGTATTACTTGACGATTTGGAAACTGAACATTCCGATGTCCTGTACCACACTAGTGTTCGATGGCTGAATCTCGGCAAGGAGTTGAGGCGAGTGTGGGAACTCAGAGAAGAAATAGTGATGTTTCTAGAGATGAGGGGCATTGAATGTAACTTTAATACTAACATTGTCAATAAAGAGTGGAAGTTAGACTTTATGTTTGCCATTGAAATTATGGAAAAGTTAAATGAATTGAATGTCAAACTTCAGGGCAGTGGTGTGTTTGCACATGAATTGTATGTACATGTAAAATCACTTCAGGCAAAACTCTCACTGTTCTCCAGACAAGCAAGTGAAAAAAGATTTTGTCAATTCCTTTTGCTGAAACAAGAAACAATTGCTGGTGAAATGACTGAAAAGTACACAGCCCAATTAGATGCATTGATTGAAAAATTTGGATGGAGATTCCAAGATTTCAAGAACTTAGAGCCACAGTTCAGTATGCTCAGTTCCCCTTTTAGTGCAGAAGCTGATACAGCAACAGAGGTCATACAGTTGGAGCTGCTTGACGTACAAGCAGATCATAACCTGAAAGTGAAATTCAAGTCAGATGGTTTGCTGGATTTCTTGGATCTTTATCACAAGAATCATTTCCTAATTTGAAAGACTTTGCAGCTAAACATTTTTAATTGTTTAAATCAACATACATTTGCGAAAAAGCATTCTCTTGTTTGAAGATCAACAAATCTAAGAATAGGTCTTCATTGTCGGATTGCAACTTGCATGCCGACATGTGAATTTCAACAAGTAAACTTGCTCCAGATTTCAAGAATATTGTTGAAAAGTGCAAGCAGTTACATACATCTCATTATAAATCAACAATTATAGTGACAATGTAGTCGGTTTGTGTCTAAATTAAAGCCATTTATAGATAATAAAGAATATTTGTTATAAAAAACAAGTTGCAAAATCTTGTTAACAAATTAGTAAACGTCTGCGTCCATATTGTCGAATATAATGTATTAGTGTATAAGTAAAATAAAATTGTAATAATTAGTCATTTATACTGCTTAATAACCTATAAATAATTAATAATTACTTATTCTGATAGGTTGCTGTAAACAAAATGGACATTATATATATATATATATATGTATATTATATATATATATATATAGTATATATATATATATATATATATTATATATATATATATATATATATATATATATATTATATATATATATATATATATATATATATATATAGAGTCTGAATAAGTAGAAATCGCAGGGGTCGAAGGAATTTGTTCTACTGATCAAAAATTCTACTTATCCAGACTGCACATATATTTACACTAATTTACACTATTACATGTGTACCATGCAGTAGCATTGAGTAAAATGATTGTACCACTTAGGAAACACAGGTAGTGAACAAATAAATAGCAATACAATATCAGACATTTTGAAATGTTTAGTTTTGAAAATTTCCAAATTAATTAAAGAAAAAGTCTGTGATTTTGCTTTGCTTCTTGACTTGTGAAAAAGGTCTTCCCATTGCTTGTTTAAAGGACAAAATTGTGAGACTGCATCATCTGACCATCCATTCTGCATCATGTAAATATCAATTTTGTCAATTGATGCCAAAATATCTAACTGCGATACAGGTTATGCTTGCAGCCCACAATCATCTATAGCAGCTTCATCGCACATTGCGCCCCAGCCGCCACCGAGAGGCTCTTCAGTGGCCGGGTGATCGTGTGGGGAACCTTGATAGTTCTCATCGTACTAGGGCGTTGTATGTAACTTAGTTGTACAATTGGAACAAACGGGCAGATCGACGATCATCTCAATACCCACCCGAACCGGTGGTTCATAACGAAATGAAGACCTCAGACGGTGATAGGTTCCGTATTTCTTTTTATTCATGGTTTATTCTTGATGCATTGGCGATTCGTTAAACAGACATACAAACAGGACATGCAAGGTTGTGGTTCATACAAAATTGAATGAGTATATGGTGCTGCATTTTGGTGCGGAGAGGTTTACATTCCTTACTTCGGGTATTATAACCTCATAAAACGCCAACGTCTATTCTCTTCTATTTCCCAGATGTTTCCTTTCCTCTGTCCAAAACTCCAGCGTCCGACCAGAGCTCTGATGGCAAGGTTCTCCCGGTGTCCTGTTGTTATGCCACGCAATTCTTCGTCCCACGTCATCAATACTGCGCTTTACAAGTCTCACAAAGCAAACAACAAGGCTGAAGTGTTGATGTGGCATTAGGTGGCAGAAACAAAAGCTCTGTTGCCTTCAGATTGTTAATTTTTGTGTTGGCTGAACAATTGTCAACAATTTAAAAAACCTTTCTTTGTTTACACACCATTGAATAATCAAATTCTTGTAGCCACTCATTGAACAGTTCTGATGTCATCCTTGCCTTTGAATCGGCGTTGTAATTCACACACAATGTTTTCAGGTCTTTGAAACAACGAGGATTTTTAAATTTTACGATCACAAATAAAGGCCATTTTTCACTACCATCCATATTGACCTCCAAGACGTGCACAGTCTTCTGCTTTCACAAAAAGCAAAGGCCCATTCACTGGAACATTTGCCGATCTAATCACAGTGAACCATTTTAAAAGGACAGCATCAACAAAATCGCACGCAGCAGTTCTTCTTGCTCTCTGACTCTGCCTATCACTGTCATGACCTTAGATTTGACATTAGAAAAAGAATTGTTTGTAGCGGTTTTTATGCTTTAAAAATGCCGGAAAGTGTCGATGTTGGAATACCAAATTCTCTAGCTATATCCACTTTCTTCTTCTTACTCTGTTCAACCTCTTCTAACAGCTCAATCTTTCTTTTTAAAGTCAAAGATTTAAGCTTTCGTCCACTAGCAGCCATTGTTGACATGTAGCAACATATTATGTGCGAGATTGTTCTCCGCGCTGACTAAAAATACACATTCTTTCGCGAAACAATTTTATTTTGGGCGGTGTGAAGTGAACAGTTCGACTTACACGTGGACATTTATATAGTCGGTAATACATTTTTATGTTCGACTAATCAGAAAATTCGAGTTAACTGAATTCGACTTATCAGGAATTTTTATACGAAGATAAAGAAGGGTCTTTGCCGGGACCAAGCCAATAACGTCGACTTAAGCGAAATTCTAGTTATCCGAGTTCGACTTTAGTGGACTCGACTCTGTGTGTGTGCCCCCCCCCCCCCCCCCCCCAATATCTTTACATTTGTCAATGCGGCCCTACGCACAACAAGTTTGCCCACCCCTGATCTCCATCCATCCATCATGTACCATGCCGATAAGCTTTGGCGGTCATGTACTTCCATGTCACTCGATCACCAGAGTCGTGGATCAGCTCTGTGTTCCTGTCTCGACCATGCCACGTGGCCAAGCCATCCAGGTATTTACTTCTCGGTCTTCCCCTTGGTCACTTCCCTTCGATCATGCCAGTCGTCACTAAGTTCTCCAATTCATTTCTTCTCATAACATGCCCAAAAAATTTTGACTGTCTACGTCTAATGTCTCTAATCAGTTTACGATCTTTATTTGTTTCTTGAAGGACTTGTTCATTGGTTTTTCTGTCTGTCCATGGTATTCTTTGCATTTTCCTCACAAACTACATTTCCTAAGCCATCAGCTGTTTTTCAGTTTGACTGCATATTGTCCACGCTTCACCCCTGATCTTGCTTAAGATTGTAGAGATTAGAACAAGAAATGTTATCTCACAAGTAGCCTTTTTTGCAAGATGTAAGGAGGTATGGAGGTAAGAGGGTGGGTAGGTACTTCCCTAGAGAGGCAGGTAGGTAGAGAACAAGAGAGAGAGAGAGAGAGAGAGAGAGAGAGAGAGAGAGAGAGAGAGAGAGAGAGAGAGAGAGAGAGAGAGAGAGAGCGGCAGGGCGAAGGACAACCTGGAATAGGTAGGTATTCCGGCAGACAGGCAGATAAATAGGCAGTCTGATATACAGACAAACAGATTGGAAATAGATAGTTAATGTGAAAAAGTGATTTTCAACAGGATAAATGAAACATATTCATAAAGAACAGAAAAGTTGTTTTTAGGGTACGAAGGCATAAACAGGGTAACTGGGGTAGAATATGGGGAGGGACTACACGGTGCAATGCCCTTCATTGGTAACTGTTATCTAAGTTCCGTGGTTAGTATCAAAACGGGCATACTTGGGCATGTTTCTGGTGGCATTGCTTGCATTCGAATATTGATTTTAACTTGCATATCCTTTACTGGACGTTGCAGTCAACACCAGCATTTTACTGCCGTTGCTGATGTCTTGGCAAGTTTTACGTTCAGTAGTTTGCCATTGTTTTCTGAACGACCACCACGTTAAAACCAGCGAGACACGGTGTGCTGCCAAATTCTCACCGCTGTGTTTCGAACTCGGGTAAGCGGCGTTACGAATCGCGTCATAGACGCCATCGCCACGGAGCCGGCATTGGAGTATTAGACAGGTGCACAGACTTGCATTAGTGTCCGACCAACTCTATGAGCACATTGTATCTATTGTCTGTTATCTTCTCTGGTGTCAATTATCATTGTCAATAACCATGAACTTATTTATTTCTACTGTTACTTAAATGACATCAAGAGCTCCTCATTTTGTTTTCTTTTCTTGTATGGCATGTGGTTACAATGACATCTTGTTAATCTCATTCACTTCAGCCGTTCTGTCATCATTGCCTCATTTACTTCTAACTTCCTTATTTATGTGTTAACTCCACTAAGCGCGTGATTACAAGTCTTGTTCATCATGTTATGGGTGATTATTCCTTTCAACGCTGCTTTTAATATCTGTATCAACAGCTAGATTGACATAATTCCTCTGATAATCCTATTTGAATTTAGATTAAGATTTTTGTATTCTTAGATGTTTGTAATTAATGCGATGTATGTGAAAGTTGTTAGCCCAATATCGAAATGTAGAAACGTGCAACGACTGTCAGGACAACATCAACTTTCTGTGGTGCAATTGCTACCGTGTCTCGCTGGTAGAGTATCAAACTGTTCAACGGTTAAGCTGCAATGACAACGAATTCCGGACTACACACAGCTCGTTTAACTGTAGAATGAATAACTAGGGCGACAAATGCTTCTGTCCGACTTATAGGCTCGGTATAACCATGTCTTCAATTCACCTGTTTGTTCCACCAACAAATGATCTCGGTGATAAACCAGTGATGCATGTGTTCCAAGTGTAGTGCACATATAGACATATAGATATATATGTTCTGTGTATCCTACGATATTCTCATTCCTACCCATTTATCTTGTTTACATCCTATAATGTTATGGCATCAAAGTTTGATATAATCTTCCTCTACTTAAAGTTACTTACATATCCTTTACAGGATGTTGCAGCCAACCCGTCATGTATTGGTTGTTTGTCATTTACTGGGAAATTTTCGTTAAGCAATTTGCCATTCTTTCTGAATGGCCAACGTCTCATACTAGCGAAATCAACGCAAAGCCTGTGGCTGACGTGAACCCGCGCTGGGTGTGTCTGGAAGTGGAACCTGCGAGTGTCACTATACCCTCAATCATAGAAGCTGGGAGCCCGCTTATGTTGATTAATTCGTTGAGCATTTTTCTAATTTGTTTCTACTTGTTTCTCAATTCTTTCAAACGTTTCATTTAATTATGTATTTTTGTGTAATGCTATACGTATGTTTATCTCCCTATATAGCCTGTTCAATCTGTCTGTGTTGCTTCCATCTTTTATCCATTAGAGCAATATTTGTTTTTCCATAATCCTTCTTCTCCTCGTCGTTCACCCACAGACATCAATTTGAATAAATGCAAAGAAAGTAGCAGTGAAAGTAAGGTTGTTGGTATTCCCCCATATAGATTTTTTTTTTCCTAAAATGGAGCGAGTGCCATGATGTGACTAGGGGTTGTTCATTGATGTGGCTCTTGTATGGCAGATCTTTCACCCTGGCCCTCTCGCTCTGGAGGCCAAACGATACTCAGTTGATATTTAACAAACACGCTTGTGCAATCCATACGACGTTTATTCAGTCAGATATATTTTAACCCATTCCCTACCTGCCTTGCTGGTTAAGATAGTTCACCTTCGTTTATTCTATTTTAACGCTTATTTAGGAACTTGGCAGTGGGTGTAGACTACAATAATTTCCCCTGTTCTGCATTTGTTGGACACTCCTGCAACCATTGTTCAGCTGTCATTTTACCAGTTCCACAGTTGCATTCATCCGTATCTCCTATTTTTAGTTTATTATTTCTATGGTATTTCAGCCTTTATGTGGCCTGTCCATTATCTGACGATTTTAACGGTTGAGTCCGGTGGCCTGTGTGCTCTTATTTCCTCTTGGTTCTATAAGTGCTTCTTAAAAATCTCTTGGCCTAATCATAGGCCATTGTCTCTACACCAGGCAGTGGTAGTTTTCCGCCACCATTTACTATAATCTGTCCGTTTCTTCATTTCAATGTATGTTTCCAATGAGAAGGAGTTGCATTACTTGTGGATATCTGGCAAAGTTCATGTGGTGTTGTTGCCCTTGGGTCTGCTAGTTCTGTTTTGTTTTTGTGTTTGTTTGTTTTTTTGCTCGCTCGCCTTCAACTCAAGCGTAGTCTATACACACTATTTATAGTAGTGGTGGACTGAATTTTGCGTGTGGATTAGCTTTCCCTATAAACAGTGCCTCTCGCCATCAGGCGAACCCACTCCGAATTCAGAGGTACTTGTAATTTACGTCCCCAAGTCAAGGACGACAGGTCAATATTTTAGTCCAGCGGTTCGGTGTTCTGTACGATTTCTACTCTTCAGCATTGAGACAAGTGACTCTGCATCCGTAAAGAGGGCTATTTGTTTCCATTTATTATTCTCTGTCAATAATTCTGCCGTAGGTTTTAAAGCCTCTGTCACTGCCATATGGTTACTTGAGAACTTTCCAGTAGCTACTGGCGCTGCCTTCTTTGTTCCATGTTGATTAGATTGAGGAAAATCCCTCCACCTGTTGAGTTTTTGGCTGATCCTTTCTGTACATGCATGAAACCAGATGCTGCTTGTGTCATGTGCTTGTATGTAGTTTACTGTTGTTTTCCTTCTTTCAGATTCATTTTGAATGTTCTTTTTCTCAATACCTAGGATGTTTTCTAGGATCTCAGGCAGATGCTGTTGTCTCCAAGCTTGATATCTATTTCCTTTAATTCATTCCCTTATAATGGGTTTAGTTGTTGATATTCTCATGTTTCTTTTTGTACAAAAAGTTTACCTTAACCTTCCCCTTTTAAGACTATTATACCTCTGGTACATTAGGTGTTCTGTCAGCCTTTTAAATTGCTCTTCATGTTGCTGGGCCCTAGTGCAGGAATAGGGGGAGGGGGAGTAGGAGAGGCGGGGGGGGGGGGGTTATGGCAGCGCTAGATTTTATTAGAAGCCAAATAGTTTGGCCATTAACTAGGTTCTACCCATCCATCATGTGCCATGCCGATAAGCGTGGGCGGTCATGTTTTGAAATCTCACTCGATCACCAGAGTCGTGGATCAGCTCATTATTATTGTCTCGACCATACCACCTGGCCAAACCACCCAGGTATTTTTTGACTATATCTTTAGAATTTATAGAGCTTGTTGCATCCTGTTGTTAGCTGTATTAATATATCATTCAGAAGTCTACATGGCTAAGTCGCCTGCATAGAGAGACGTGTACTTTGGCAGGGTATTTTCTGCAATGTCATTCATATCTGCTAGGGAAAAGTGTCGTTTACTTTTTTTTTTGGTCATATGATGAGAAGAGAGGCATTGGAGTACATCGTGACAACTGGAACGATCGAGGGGAAGAGAAGTAGAGACGCACCAAGAGAAATGATGCTGGATTGATTGCGACGGTGGCATGGAGGAATATCAACGGTAGAGTTGAACCAGAAAACCAAAGACCAAGATCTGTGGAGCGTCATGAACGCCTACGCCAGTCGGCATAGCACTTGATGATGATGATTAGGAGGAAAAGTCTTGGTGAAAGAATTCCTCCTTGGAGGACACCCTGATGCAACAAACCCTTCTTCCTGATATGGCCTTGTACTTTTCTCCTTGTAGTTCTGTTCTCAAGGTATTGGCTGATCCATTTGTACATTTTCCCACAAACTTGCAGTTTTACTTTCAGTCCTCCCTTCCACACTTTATGAAATGTTTTTTTTTTCTAGATCTATCCAGACTGCAAGTGTGTGATGTTTCTCTTAGAAGGCATCTTTTAATTGCTTGTATAGGTTGTTTGATCTTCTGTGGATCTGTACTTTCTGAATCCTGCGTGGTGTAGAGTTAAGATACGTTTTTCTTAAAGATGCTGCATTAGCCTATAATTAATAATGTGATCCATTAATTTCCTACACAGCTGTGTAGACAAATAGGTGGAAAGTCATTTTGTCTATATTCTTATTTGTGATCGATATTAACATAGCTTCTGTCCATGCCTGTGGGACTATTCCTCTCTTACAGCTGTAATTTAGCACTTCTAATAGTTTCTTATTTTGCATTAGCACTCAGTCCTGTTAGCATTTTATTTATAATTCCATCATTTCCATGTGATTTATTCTTTTTGAGAACTCTCATTGCCTGTTCCATTTCTCCCATATTTAAATTTGCCATCATATATTCTGCTGCTAGCTATGTATTATTATAGTATATTTGTGTGGCTTTGATGGCATTTTTTTGTTCTCTTGTGACAACAGTGGAGTTCGCCCTAGCATAATACTCCATCAGTGCATTTGCAGCATCTTTCTATGTGAGCTAGATGTTGCCTGTTCTGTCATCCACTCCCTTCATACTGTAATTTTTATTGGTGAAATTACTTCTCTGAGTGTTTGTATTATTGACTTTCTTAACATTCAACACATATTTTCACTTTCTCTTATTTTTGCTAAAGCTTTTCATCGTTATATATTAGAGCTGCAGAAGTTAACAATTAATTAATCGATTAAAACCAATTAATAGTTATTTTTGTTAACTGTTAATTTCTTAACGATTAATCGAAAACGTCTGATTGCATAGTTGGTTATTAGATTACATATGAACAAGACAATCCAGTGTTATTTCGATTTTTAACAAATACGACTGTAATGTGAGTTATGTGACTATAAATTTTTTGCTTTAATCGAAATTAACTATTAATTAATCGTTAATTTTTCAAAAGTTGACAATTAAATATTAATTAATCGGTCGCAGCAATAATATATATATATATATATATATATATATATATATATATATATATATATATATATATATATATATATATATATATATATATATATATATATATATGAGGGTAAGTTAATAAGTAAGTCACACATGGCTGTAGAGAAATAACTAAATATGATAAACAACTTGAAACCAGTTTATTTTTATACATACATTGTCCCTTTATTTCTCAACATAATTTCCACCAACATTGATGCACTTATCCCATCGTTTTATCAGTCCTCCCAAACCGATTACATAGAACTGCGTGCTCTACACCATGTTTTGACTTCACATTCAACTTCGTCGTCATTCGCGAAATGTCTCCCACCAAGGTGGATTGTCAGTGTTTATGCTGACAATTGTTTGTCCCGTAAAGCGGTGCATAGCTGGGTAGAAAAAAGTTACGAGGGCGAGTCAATAAGTAAGTCACACAGTTCTTTGGGATGACCGGTAAATGAGTATAAAGAACGCAGTTCTATGTAGCCGGTTTGAGAGGACTGATACAACGATGGGATAAGTGCATCAATGTTGGTGGAAATTATCTTCTTCTTCTTCAGCTTTCCGAGCCATTGAGGTTCTTTGCTGCAAATACAATCCGTCTCCATTCGTCTCTCTGGTGGACCTTCTCCTGCCAGTCGTTGATTCCAAGTGCTTGTAGGTCTGTACATGTATTATCTCTCCACCGTCTTCTTGGTCTACCTCGGGGTCTACGGTAATTTATTTCCTGAGTGTAAGCGAGTTTTGTTTCCCTATTATCTTCCATTCTTTCTATATGCCCCAGCCATTGTAGTCTATTAGCCTTCATGATACCAGTGATTAGCGGGGACTTAAACAGATCATAAATGTCTTTGTTACTTCTTCTTTTCCACTCTCCACTTTGTTTATCCCTAATGGGTCCAAAGATGCGTCTTAAAATTTTGTTCTCAAAGGTTTGTAACAAGGCTTCGTCTCCTTTCGTTGTACTCCAGGTTTCAGAGCCATACAGCACAACTGGTCTGATCAGTGTTTTGTATATTGTGATTTTGGTTTTACGAGATAGCGCATTTGATTTTAGTAGATGTTGTAGTGCATAGTATATCTTATTCCCAGAGTTGATTCTAGTTTGTATTTCTTCCCTTATGATGTTGGAGCCGTTGAAGATTGTACCCAGGTATTTGTATGTTTCCGTTATTTTAATGATCATATTATCTATTTGTATGTGGCCAGAGTTTTTAGCCATTCCGTCTCTTGAAATTACCATATATTCTGTCTTATCTTGGTTGATAACCAGCCATCCTTGGTTGAAATAAACT